>JASDQU010103869.1:293835-320493 GCA_032191745.1 Picea mariana | reverse complement strand
AGGGTTTGGGTCCTTTGGTGTTTTTGTTCCAGTAACCCTTAAGCTTGGTGGCTTGAAAGTTCCTTCATTCTTTGGCATAAAAGATCCTCTTGATCTATGAACTGAACCTTTGTCTGAGCATAACAACCGGATCTATTTCTATTGTGGTTACAGTACTATCTTCTGAGGTAGGTTGCTGTACTAGGTACGTTTCCTACTTGTTTCTCCTTTGATTTAGATATGATCTGATTATAGAATTATTTTATGGAGTAAACTTTGTATGGATCTATAAGATGTGCTTATTGTAAACTGTTTTATAGATCTGAGTTTTACTTCTGAGTCATATAGATCTGAGTGTTATAAATCTGAGTATTTAGATCTGAGTTACATAGATCGGTTGTATTCTGATAGTTGTTCATTACTGTCTTAGATCTGAGTTAATTTCCATATGTGTTCTGAGTTGCTTTCTTCAAGCTGTTAATATCTCATATAGATCTATCTTTTATATGCTNTCTGAGTATTTAGATCTGAGTTATATAGATCGGTTGTATTCTGATAGCTGTTCATTACTGTCTTAGATCTGAGTTAATTTCCATATGTGTTCTGAGTTGCTTTCTTCAAGCTGTTAATATCTCATATAGATCTATCTTTTATATGCTCTGATCTTAGTTTAAGCTACAGATCTAAATTGTTCTTGCATTGAAATTAAAAAGAGACTGCTGTTTTCAAATTTACCCTAAATCTAACATTTTCATTATGTGCATGTGATGTTCTTGGGATATCTTGGTGGATGCTGTATTAGATGGGTAACAATTTCATGATAACTTTGTCTCCTTGAACCATCTTGAAACCCTGAGGAAGGATTGAGAGTGGCCCCTTCCCTTGTTTTATGATTTATCCATCTTAACTTGTTGAAGCATTCAAAGTCTGCCTTAAGGGTTAGGAGTGGCTATCCCCTTAGGGTTTGCCTTGACTAGGGTTTAGTTCTAGGGGTTAGGAGTGGCTATCCCCTTAAGGTTTTCCTTGACTAGGGTTTAGTTCTAGGGGTTAGGAGTGGCTATTGCCATAGGGTTTAAAACCTAGTTCTCTTGATCTTGTGCTAGAAGCTCTTGAAGAAATAGGACGACACCTAGGTCTTATAACGGGATAAAATCTAGGGTTTTCTCTCCTAGAAGGTTGACCTAGGCTTATGAAGAGATAATCCTAGGATAGACCTTCAAGTCTTCTTTTTCCCTTGGCCTCTATTGAAGTGCTACATTGACTCCATATGCCCAATAAAAAGACACTGACCTTCAGACCTCCAACTACTTTCTTTAATACTCTAAAGCTACCCAAACTCTCATTTTGCCTGGACTTCACTCTCTACATTGAGCCTCCATGCCCTAAGTCCTAGCAATTTTAACCCAGGGAAACCCCCTTTAACCGGAGGAGAGCTAGCCTGGAGTGAAAGAGGGTTGGTGAGGTGACAATGGCCTTCCCTCTCAGTTACGTATGATTGCACTTGAACTTTCAGACTTTAGCTCAATAAGTGCGAGTTCGTGTGATAACATTGTGATAAAGTCCATTTACCGAAAGACGACATTGGAGGAGTTTTCAAATTTGAAGATCTTTTCTTGGCAACTCCATTGGAAGAACAAAGACCTTGTTCTTACATATTTTGAAGACTTTGTGCTTGTAAGGTGGGACGAGCATCATTGTGAAGGCATCTACAACTCACCTTGGCGACTCCATTGCGACAAGGAACGGAAATTTCATTTGTTGTTGGTCTGTCATGTTGAAATTTGCGCATGGTGAAGTATGGCTCTGTGGCACTTTCAAGAAGCATATAAAGCTTTGGATGTTGAGGCCGTCTATTGGTATCCAAATAAATTTCCACCAAGATGGTGGGAGGATTGCTCGAAATTTGATGGTGATCCATCTTCAGCCATTGCACATGTTATAAAATTTGTCAAATACACTTCCAAACTGGATGTGATACATGAGGATGTGCCGGTAAGACTATTTTTGTTATCTCTGGAGGTGAGGTAGAGGGACTGGGTCAGGCGTTCTTGCAGCCTGAAGAGCATCCCCTCTATGGCTGTTTTTGTCTGGAAGTTCCTCAAGCATTGGGGGCCGAGATTTCAAAGGTTCGAAGATACTCTTCAGGATCTTGAGAAAGCCCTTTTTAGAGAAGGATTTTCCTTGAACCCTGTTGAAGGAGGTGAAGGCACAACTAAGGAGCAAGCAATTGAGGATGATTACGATGATGACGAAAGTTACCAAGCACTCAAGGAAAGCATTGAAGAAGACAATGAGTTCTGCGAACAGTTAGTAGAACACTGCCACAATGAAGATTTGCTGGTTGGCCTTTGCATACAAAGAAGAGAGGAATTTGATACTATTATGCAAAATTATCAAGAGAACCCCACTGTTTTGCCGGGCCTAGAACTTGCTAGGGCATATAGTGGAGTGAATTTACTATGTGCTATTATGACGAGGAAATATGGTGGTGAAGGAAAATCTCTGAAAACGCTGGAGCTTGACATAGCAGAAGAAGGATGGGGAAATTTTAAAACCTTCCTGAAAGAAAAACAGTTTGTTTCCAGCCTCATAACAAACTGTAACACTGTCAAAGCAAAGATAGATGATGATCTGAATGGAAATTCTGCTGGCTATAACGAAACTCCCACCAGAGACGAAGATTCTGAGGATTTTATTGCTGATCATGTTGACAATGCTGCTGAGGAGGATAACCTGACAAGTTGGCTTTTAATTGCAAATTCTGACAGTGGGAGTGGTGAGCAGTCCGTGGCACTCCCAGACCAAAGAAAAGAAGGTTTTCCTCACCTGCTGAAAGATGACAAGAGCACTGTTGAGAAGGATATCACAGATCTGCAACAGGAGTGGTCATTGATTAATGGTTTTGGTATTCTTGAGAACAGAACAAACAAAGACAGCCTAGGATCGCATGCTGGGTTTAGGTGGAATGGTCACAGGTATCATGAGAAGGATCAGGTCACAAATGGACGCCCTGAAGACAGTGAGAACATTTGCCATCTTTACGAGCATATGATTTCTCTTGGAGCTGAAGGAGCTGGTTGCCCTACGAATGATAATACCCCCAACAACGCAGTTTTTCCACACCTATTGACACAGAATTGGCAATCAGAATTTGACCTGGATCATGCTTTATATCTGAGGCAGAATAAGGGTAGATAATATATGATGCATTTTGATGAGCCACCAGTTTTTGATGGTGACCCTTGGTGTGATGTGAACAAAGAAAACTATGTGGAAATAGGACATGGTGATATAAGGCCTGAAAATATGCCTCTTTCATTCACTGGTACTCAACTTGAAGAAGATATTAATGATCACTCTTTTGAAGAAGGTGAATGTGAAACAATGAATATTAATTGTTGGGAGAAATCCGCTGATATCAGTTTTGGCTTTGGGGGAAAGTTTGCTTCATTTCGGCCTAGCACATTGGCCCAGGGTGCTGACCCTGGATGTTCTAAGGTCTTTATACAGAGTCTGGTCACTGAGGACAATCTAGTTCTTCGATCAACAGAATTTGAAGATGCTGCTATATCTCAAGACTGTAGGGAGGATTTGTTTTATAATTTGCAGAATTATAAAGAAGAACTCTCTCATTCTCACGTGAGAAGTGATCTTGTTGCAAAAACACATGATGATGGCAGAAACAGAGATGAACAGGTGGCTTTTGGGGCGCTGTCTCCTCTTCATGAGCTATGCAATGCAGCAAAAGGGAAGACAGGGACATGTGAAGTTGCTATCTCGGAAAATTGGTCAGCCATGGACACCAAAGGAAATGATTTGCTAAGGGTTGGAGCTATGGAAGATGAACGACATCCAGTAATCAATGAAAATTATGTTCACTCTCACGAGACTACATTTGTTCATGATGACAGGTCCAAGAGCTCAGAATTTGGACAAAGCAGTGATCGGACTATAGTGCTGTACTTTGATGACTTTCCCAACGTGCATGGTAATGGTGAAAGTGCTGCGAAAGGTAATAATACTGCTCTGGTGGGCGATTTTCCCCATGAACATGATGGAGCAAAGATAGAAGGATGTCCCTCTGTGGATACAAATGCCCATCATGGCCGTGAGCAAGATGATTGGTGCGAAGGAGTTTGGTTTTCCGATCTTGGTAGAAATCAGGGCTCATATATGTGGGGTCTCAATAGGCATGATCAACGTGAGCATGGAAAGGTCAAACTGGATTCATCATTTGAATTTGATTGGAACCATACAACCTCTAGTCTACAATGCGATAACCCTATGATCCATGGTGATGACAATGACTGTGATCTTCCTAACTCCCCAAAGGCTAAAGCCATCAAGCATGAACAATTTCCTGAGGTGTTCTTGTATGACAGACCTATGCATGACGGTGTCGTGTAACATACCAAACCACTCAGGCCAGACACGCTAACTTCCAGTCCTTCTCTGGACTAATTCGACCCCTGTCCTAACTTTAAATATCAAGGATGCATGAAAGATTCACATGCATTGATCACGGTTGATGCTAAACATAAAAGAAACTAAGCATACAACATGCACATCAATAACCAGCAAGCATGCATACTCTAAATATTGAATTCAACGATAAATACATACACCGCGGAACAAATCATACATAGATAAATAATACTATAACAAAGAGCACTTATCTTTAATAAAAGAAACCACCGACTAGCTGCAGACCAAGGACGTTCCACCCAATTGTAGACATCGTTGTTCCAAGTATCAACAATAATGTCACCCTTGAGCCAGGGCTATGAATCCACAAGGACGGTTCTAGAGTGTTACTCGGCTTCCCAAACCAGTCAACACTCAAAGCTCTCACAGGCTTCCCAACACTCACAACAATCTAAATACCCAACTCTCTTCTACCCAGCCTGCACAACCCAAGAGAATGGACCCCCTCCCTTCTCTGCCACGCAGTCCCTCAGGCTATCCTTCTCCTTCCAGAGCTCTAGTGCAATTGGTCCAGAATCTCCATGCTGGGACTCTTAGTACACACAGTTGTGAGCAAAGCTGGACACAGGCCAAAGCATCTCAAACATGCAGGCCTCGATTCATGGTTGGCTTACACCAGAATCTCTACAACCAACAATACCATGGCTGCACTTCAGCAGTTCGTCTTCCTTTCCCGAGCCAAGACACGAAGGCGGAAAGATGAGTGGGTGAAAGATAGAATGGAGTGGAATCTCCACGAGAGGGGTGAACAACAAGCAAGTGAGTGAACGAGTGAATGAATGAGTGAGTGAGTGAGTGCGTGAGTGAGGCAACCAACAGAAGAACAAGAACAAGAACGAGAGTGAGAGAGAGAACGAACCCCCCAACAGACTAAGGACAGGTTTATGTAATTCTTGGGGATCAAGAACCTCATGGCCTTCCCCCAAGAAGCTCACGTAACTGATTTCCCCCATTAAACAAAATGGGTAATTAAAAAATGAAATAAACACTTAGCCCCTCAAGCCCCCTCTCTTGTGGAATCATAACCTCCTATAACTCTTGTCCTTGTCCGTCTAGCTACCAACGATGTATTTATTATTAATAATGATCAAAACATTACGTTTCTTAGGCACGCTGGCCTCTTTTGTTTGTTTGGGCACTCTGGCCTCTCAACAGTTTAACAAATACATTATTTAATATGGGGCTCAAAACCCGTGGTGTTACATGTCGGCCCAGATGTGCATGCTGAACATGAGAAAGACGGAGGAGGATCTCCAGGTTTTCCTTTTGTTACTGAAATAGATGGTCGTCTCCAATCCAATCGATGAAGGTAATGAGCCAAATTATATGCAGTAGAACCAGAGTTCGAAAACTTTTGAAGCCTGTGAAGATAGTTTTGATCGCCCGAAGTTTGTGGCAGGTTTGTTACACGCTGAACTCTGCTTCAATATTTATAGCATTACACGATCTTATCGCCAGACCTAGAAGCTTCTCAACAAGCTATTTGAACTTTTTGACAAGGGGCATAATATGAGAGCAAGGAAGAGTGGAAAGATGTTGTAACACACCCGACCCCTAAGTACCCTTTCTAGGGACGGGGCATCAAAATTTTTCTTACTCAAATCATCTTGAATCATCTCTCTGAGATGATTCATCTGCTTTTACTCACCTGTAGATTTCTAACGATTATTACCAAACTCTAATCCGACCTCTGGTTTACAGGTTATGGCTTCTCGAAGTCCTTCAGGCGTTCGTTGGTTGAGGGCCACGTGGTGCCCACATGGACCCAACTTACTCGTACCATTTCCAAGTTCCTACCTCTAGCAGGGATGGTCCATCCACCGTCTAAACCCACGGTGAGACTTAATCCTCATCTAACACACAGCTAGAGGAGACTTCGACGTTCGGAGCTTCGGCACTGAATGTCCCTTTTCTTTTCTGCACGCATGTCCTCCGAAATCCTGAATTCCCGAAGGATCCCAAAATATCGCCACGTGGCTCCGGCCTTCGGGCCCTTCACCCTTCTCACGACGCTGCATCCTAAACCCCCGGAGTCCCAAAGTCCCGAACTTCCGAAGAGTCCACTCCTGTACATGGTGACATATTAGATGCGATGACGAATACACGTGGGTCTCGAATACTCTTACCACCACAGGGACCAAACAGGTAATTGCCAGAGATGACACGCGGCGAGGCAGAGAGGACACGTGGCCCCTACAGTGGGTGACACGTGTCACGTCTTAATGGGCACATAGGTTCGATGAAACATCCGGATCCAGGTGACACGTGGCACGTCAAACGTGGGTCCACGTCACCTTGGGTGATGTCAGCATACCACGTCAACTGGATTGATCGCCTTCCAAGTCCTTCGATCTTACGGTCACGGTGTATCCACGTAACCCCTGGATTTACGGCCTCTGTTACTTCGTAACTTCGACGTTCGGGGGATTCGTGGTGTGACTCCTTCCTTTCTCCCGGAGTGGTCAACGCCGGGCTGACCATGATCTAGATCTGACGGTCACGGAAGATCCCGAAACGTCCTCAGATCTACGACTCTTATTACTTAGCGGATTCAACGTTCGGGTGCTCCATTCGCTTACCTTCCCCTTTCTTCCAGAGTGGTCAACGTCGGGCTGACCTTGGCATAAATCCAATGGTCAGGGAAGATCCCAAAGGATCCCTAGATCTACGGTTCTCGTTACTTCGCAGCTCCAACCTTCGGGAGTTTCAACATCATGGCCACTCAACTCTCCCGAAGAAGGACTCCGCCGAAGTACCGTACACAGGTCCCTCCACTGGTTGATCGAACGGTTAAGAGGGGTCCTTAATGGAATCTCCAGATCCACGGCTCTTCGCAATTCGTAACTTCGGCGTTCGGGGAGTTTGGTGCTTTAACATCCCTATTCTCCCGAAGTAGGACTTCGCCGAAGTTATCTCGGCGTAAATCCAATGACTAAGGGGACTCCCAAATACCCTCGAATCGATGGCTCACGTTACTTCGCGATGGGTAAATGGGTTAAGGTTTAACGGTGGGGCGACTCTGTCTGCCACGGTTAGGGAAACCGTCAGGCATCGGTCAACCTTATCGGTAACCGTATCTATCAGTTGCCTTCGACCGGTTTACAAATGGTAAGGTCCAAGTACTTTGGAGTTTCGAAGCCAGAAAGACTCAACTCCTTTCAGGCCTAGCGCAGGGTTCCCAGACCTTGGTCACATGGGCCCTTCGAAAAATCTCGTGGGTTACACACTAATATTCTTATCCACGAGTTGGTTAAGGACATGGGCATGAGCCCTTGGTCACACGGGTGAAAGATTTGAAGAAGGTGCCCTCCTTCCATCGGGTTTGGACTTAGTATTCCCGCGAAGGTAGATACTAGAGGTCAACAAGACTTAAGCATCCCAGTAAGTCTTTCCCCGACACTATTGCAGACTTACATCCCACAACTCTCTAACTGCTAAGCTGAATCAAGCATACAACCATTCAAAAGCACGGGTTCACAAAGAGATAATACATATTTCTAACTTAACCATTCAACACAGATCTCAATCATACACATATAAATATATTTAATCACCATTTCCATTTCAACACACAAAATATGAAAATACTTATCAAAAAACCAGAGTTCGTGAAGCGACTGCTGAAAGGGGTGCATGTTTCCTCCCAACCATAGGCACAACCACTCCTGACAGATTTACCACTGGCCACCCCCGAGCTAGACTATGATGCTCTGAGAGAGACTTTTTCTTCTTGCTCAACGACAGTCAGGGACAGAGGTTACTATCCTCCCACGGGATCTTAGCAACCGATTTTCTCTATACCAAGCAAGGAGGTATGCCCGAGTACTTCCACAGTCACTCGTCAACCTTGTTTATCAGCTTGTAACGAAAACCTTGTCAACAACCTCTTATGCCTAGAATGAGCTTATTTCCCAGACTCTAGTTCTTCCTCGAACCAGAGAGATGCAACCGCTCTTTTTCTCTTCTCGAGATTGCCCTTTCTACTTTGCTCTCTTTGCAGATCTGTTTGCTCGCTCTCGTGCCTCTGACCATAAATTACCTCTTTATTTCCTTCCTCAACAAGGTTGCGTGGGTCCAAATCCCTAGCTCGTGGTCAGGTCCGGAAGTCTTACAGATGGGTACTCTGCCCCATCTCCTCATTATCTCTTGAGGAGGACTCTTCTAGTTACCACTCTGACTGGTAATTCATTTATGGGTCAGAGGACTCTTCTGGGTCTGAGCCATTAATTCTAGTAACGTATTGGTTTGGTGGGGGTTATCTCAACCATTTCTGTTTCCCCTCACCTTCTCTCTCATAACATCCATGGTTTATCTTGGCAAACCCCCCTTTCAGCAGTTATGCAACACTTATCAATTTTCTACTAATAACAAAAAATACGCACATTGACCTTTTAGACAAAGGTTCATCAAATCAAACATTCACACATATTTGGTCTGCCAAAGTCCCTTGGCCAGTTATGGTTATATTTACAAATTGGGGGAAACAGGGGCATTACAATCCCCTCCCCCTTAAAGGAACATCGTCCTCGATGTTCTATCTGTCGATGTGCTCTGTATGTATAGAAGTAAACAAAAATGGATATGCCTGTCTCATGGCATCCTCCATTTCTCATGTAGCCTCATCTGGGCCAAAGTGTTTCCACTGCATCTTGACCTGTGCAATGGTTCTGGTCCTGAGTGGGGTCTTCTTCTTGTCTATTATGCATTGAGGTTCTGACAATAATTCTCCCTCTGGTTCCACCTGAATCACAGACCAGTCAATACTATGATTAGAATCATGTACATATTTATTTAATAATGAAACATGGAAAACATTATGTGCCTTCACTGTGGGAGGAAGTGTTAGCTTATAGGCTACAGGTCCCACTATTTCCAAAATTTCAAAGGGTCCACAATACCGAGGTGCTAGCTTGGCACAAGCTCCCATTCTCAAGGAGCTTCTCTTGGGTCTAACTCTGAGATACACATGATCCCCTGTTTTGAACTCTCTAGGAGTTCTCTTTCTGTCTGCATAGCTTTTCTGTCTATCCTAAGCTATTTTCAGATTTTGTTTTATCTGAATCACTTGTTGTTCCATTTCTTTCAACATGTCTGGTCCAATTGTAATTCTATCTACTGGATTATTCCAGCTGATTGGAACCTTGCATTGTCTACCATAGAGCGCTGCAAAATGGCTCATCTTCAATGACTCTTGATAGCCATTGTTGTAGGAAAACTCTACCAGTGGTAGGTAGTCTTCCCACTTCTTAGGCTGATCCATTAAATGCATCCTTAACATGTCCTCTAATACTTGGTTTACCCTCTCTGTTTGTCCATCAGTTTGAGGGTAATAGACTCTGCTAAACAACAATTTAGTCTCAAAACCAACCATTAAAGATTTCCAAAATCTTGAATTAAATTTTATATCTTTGTCAGATATGATCTCCTTAGGCATGTTGTGCAACCGAAATATTTCTTTCATGAAGTTACTAGCAATATTTATTTCCTTGCAATTTGACTTGACAGGAACGAAGTGAGCAACCTTGCTTAATTTGTCCACCACTACCATGATAACATCATTCTGCTTGGTCGATTTTGGTAATCCGGTGATGAAATCCATGAAGATGGTTTCCATTTCCATTCTGGAATTGGTAGGGGCTGCAACAACCCTGCTGGATGCCGGTGTCCTGCCTTAACCGACTGACATTCTAGACATTTAGCCAAGTAATCATCTATGTCCTTCTTCAGTCCTGGCCAATAGAACAATTTCCTAGTGGTCGTAATCATTTTCTGATAACCAAGATGACCAGTATATGGTCTTCTGTGTAGTTCATCCATCACGAACCTCTTCAAATCGTCATGATTCGGGATATACAACCTACCCTTGTAAGTTAGCAAGCCATCAATCAACATTTGATAACCTTCATACCTCAGTTATGTGGGCTCTTGTTCTAAGTACGATTTTACAATCTTGAAGAATGCATCGATTTCTTGTGTACTTTTGACTCTCTCTCTGACATTCGTTTCACATGTGCTTACCACTGCCAGGTGGATCTTTTTCACACTTCTGCTAAGGGCATCAACCACCCTATTTTCTTTTCCTTTAATATGTTTGATTTCAAAATCAGAATCACTAAGGAGAGCCATCCATCTAGCTTGTATAGCATTAAGTTTTGGTAGATCAAACATGTACCTTAACCCACAATGGTCTGTCATAAGCACAAATCTTCTACCCAGGAGGTAATGCCTCCACATTTTTAAAGCATGCACTATGGAAGCCAATTCTAGATCATGGGTCACATAATTGATTTCATGCTCATTCAATTTTCTGGATTCGTAGCAAATTACAAGTTCTTCTTGCATAAGGACTCCTCCGAGTCCTTCCTTGCAGGCATCTGTACACACAAGGAGGTCCTTGTTTGGGTCAGCAATCTTCAGCACAGGTGCATTGGTTAGAAGATATTTCAGCTCTTGGAATCCCTCTTCACATTCTGATGTCCAAATGAATTGAACTCCCTTTTTTTGAAGGGAAGTGATTGGGCAGCCAATCTTGGAAAATCCTTTTATGAACCTACTATAGTATCCTGCTAGGCCCATAAGGGATCTGATATCAGATACATCCTTTGGGGTAGGCCAATCCATAATGGCTTTGATCTTGTCAAGATCAACTTTCACCCCTTCTTTGAAAATAACATGGCCTAAGTAATGGACTTGTTCTAGAAAAAATAACACTTACTAAACTTAGCATAGAGTTGACGTTCTCTTAGTACTTGAAGCACTAATTTGAGATGTTCTTCATGCTCTTCCCTATTCTTAGAATATATTAGGATATCATCAATGAAAACCAATACAAATCTGTCTAAGAATTTACTGAGTACATTATTCATTAAGCACATAAAAGTGGTTGGTGCATTGGTTAGCTCAAATGGCACCACCACAAATTCATAGTGACCATATCTTGTCCTAAAGGATGTTTTGTGGATGTCTTCATCCTTAATTTGGACCTGATGGTATCCAGACCTCAAGTCAATCTTGGAGAAAATGGTAGCACCCCTTAATTGGTCAAACAAATCATCGATCATTGGCAAGGGATACTTATTTTTTATGGTCGTCTTATTGAGTTGCCTATAGTCTCTATGCACAACCTAAGTGTGTCATCCTTCGTTTTCACAAACAAGGCTGGTGCTCCCCACGGAGACACACTAGGCCGAATGTAGCCTTTGTCCATCATTTCCTGTAGTTGTAGTTTGAGCTCAACCAACTCTGGTGTACTCATTCTATAGGGTGTTCTAGTAACTGGCACCGCTCCTAGTGCAAGTTCTATTGAAAAGACAGTATCTCTTCTTGGAGGTAGACCTGGTACCTCTTCTGGGAATACATCTTTATACTCTCTCAATATCAGATGGTCCTCTAGGTTTGGTTTGTCATCCTCAACAAAGTCCAACACCTGTATTGCATACAAAAGACATCATTTTCTGCAATACTTCTTCACTTGAAGTGTTGATATTTGTCTCACTGAGACATGCTTTCGAATCCCTTGTAGGGTTACCTTTCTCCCTTATTTATATTCACATTCCAAAGTTTTATTGCAACAATCCAACTTGGTTTTATGGGCATCCAACCAGTCCATGCCAATCAACAGGTCATAAGATTCTAAAGGAGGTATGTTTAGGTTCGCTTGGGTGGGCAGTCCACTCATAACAAATTGGCATGCTGGTATGACCTCTGTTACTTTTCGTTTGGTTCTAGTGGCTAGTTGTACCAGCCATGATTTAACATGTTTAACTTGTTGCAATTTACATTTCTCAACAGTTTGAGGGGAAACATAACTCAAATTAGAACCAGGGTCAATTAAAATGGAAACTAAATGGTTGGCAATCATACCTTCCACCTTCACCACTGAAGCTTGGTGGTCGGCTTGTTTATTATCCAAAGCTGCATAAATCCGTGACATGCTCCTAGCCACATCATTGACTGTGGTACCCTCTTGGATGTTGTAGACCCTCCTACTGTTCTGTTTCCTATATGGGCAGTCTCTCAATAGATGTTCTTCTCCACAACCCCAACATTTCAAAGGTTCTCTCTTTGTGTTAACAATTTTACTTGGGGTTGCTCCAAAGGGTTTATTTACACTCTGAGAGGGGAAATTTTGTTGGTATACACTTTTAGTAGGAATGATCATCTTAGAACCTTTCCCATAGCTCTTGAATCTTGAGGGCTTAAACCCCTTCTTGAATCACGAACTACTCTTCTTCTTCCAATTCTCGTGAGGTTCTGTTTTGTTCTTGATCTGCTCATAGCAATACCTTTCCTTCCAGATAGTGTCTTCTAAGGTCTTTGGCTCATCAAATTCAATCATGTCAAGGAAGGACTGAGATAGCCCACTAATAAATAGTTTCATTTTTACCTTTTCATCCTTTGTGTAGGGTACATACCTTATCAACTCAATGAATTTATTGATATATTCATCTATGGTGACCTGTCCCAACTTGAGTTCATAGAACTCCTTGGTCTTCCCATCAAAGTATTTCTCTGACATATACTTCTTTTTGAACTATTTCTCAAATTGTTTCCATGACAAGTCCCCATGGATTCCTTTCACATTCCTAAGGTCCTCCCACCAAATGGAGGCCTTTCCATTCATGTTAAAAATGACTAATCGAACCTTCAAATTGTCAAAGTAGTCATGGACTCTGAAGTACTTCTTCGAGCCAAGAAGCCAAACTTCTGCTTCTTCCCCCTTCTTAATTTCTCCATCGAAAGTGAGTGGTTTGTCTTTCTTGAACTCTTCAGGGTCATGACTCTTGGACTGTTTCCTCTTCTTTATTTTCCTCTGGGAATGCGAACTAGTTTTTCTACTATAGGATTCCTTGGAGTTGTCACTTTCCTCACCGGAGGATTCTTCCGACGAGTGTCTCTTAGCTCCATGTTGGGCCTTCTTTGAGGTGCTCCTCCTTGTGTGGCCACTTTCAGGGCCATTCTTTCATATCTCAGGTGGACTTTGGGTTTTCTTCGTATGATGTATGTCCACATGACTGGTTGCTAGTCCATGGTGCAACTACCTTTGTATGTATGATAATATTTGCAGTAGGACTCCATTAATTTCTGTTTTTTTTCCTGCTCTTTTATCAACCTTTCATTGTCAACCTTACAACTCTGTAATTTTCCCATGAGGCTTCTTACAGTTTCATCCAGATCCGGAGGGGTTTCCACTGCCCTCCTTTCATCAGATTCTTCCTCTCTATTGTGGGAGCTTTCCCCCAATTCATGGTGTGTCACCATCCTTTATGCTGTGGTATTTTTCCTGTGGTCTATTGACTGCTTGAGTGTTGATAAAACACTTTTTGTTAGTTAAAGGTCTATTAGTTCATGAACAACACATAGTTCATATTTTCCACACACACACAACAATAGAAAATTTCATTCCTTTCTTCAGTAGAGGTTTAACTAAGTCTTTTAGGAAAGGGGTAAGATAGGGTGCCATCCCTAAAAATTCTTTAAATACAATTCTCTTTAAATAAGAATTTTAAGAGACTCGTTCATGAGCCCAAGCAGGCCAAGTGTTGTAACCATGCTCTGATACCAATTTGTAACACACCCGGCCCCTAAGTACCCTTTCTAGGGATGGGGCATCAAAATTTTTCTTACTCAAATCATCTTGAATCATTTCTCTGAGATGATTCATCCTCTTCGACTCGCCCGTAGCTTTCTAACGATTGTTACCAGGCTCTAATCCGACCTCTAGTTTACAGGTTATGGCTTCCCGAAGTCTTTCAAGCATTCGTTGGTTGAGGGCCACATGGTGCCCACGTGGACCCAACTCACTCGTACCATTTCTAGGTTCCTACCTCTCGTAGGGATTGTCCATCCACCATCTAAACCCACGGTGAGACTTAATCCTCATCTAACACACAACTAGAGGAGACTTTAGCGTTCGATGCTTCGAAACTGAACGTACCTTTTCTTTTTTGCACGCGTGTCCTCCGGAATCCCGAATTCCCAAAGGATCCCGAAATATCGCCACGTGGCTTCAACCTTCGGGACCTTCACCCTTCCCATGACGCTGCATCCCAAACCCCCAGAGTCCTGAAGTCCCGAACTTCCAAAGTGTCCACTCCCGTATAGGGTGACATACTAGCTACAACGACGAATACGGGTGGGTCCTGAATACTCTTACCGCCACATGGACCAAACAGGTAATTGCTAAAGATGACACATAATGAGGCAGAGAGGACACATGGCCCCTACAGTGGGCGACACGTGTCACATCTTAATGGGCACGTATGGTCGGTGAAACGTTCGGATCTAGGTGACACATGGAACATCAAACGTGGGTCCACGTCACCCCAGACTGATTGCCTTCCAAGTCCTTCAATCTTACGATCATGGTGTGTCCACGTAACCCCTGGATCTATGGCCTCTGTTACTTCGTAACTTCGACATTCGGGGGATTCGTGGTGTGACTCCCTCCTTGTTCTCGGAGTGGTCAATGCTGGGCTGACCATGTCTAGATTTGACAGTCACGGAAGATACCGAAACGTCCTTAGATCTACGGCTCTTATCACTTCGTGAATTCGACATTTGGGTGCTCCACTCGCTTACCTTCCCCTTTCTTCCGGAGTGGTCAATGTCGGGCTGACCTTGGCATAAATCCAACGACCAGGAAAAATCTCGAAGGATCCTTAGATCTACGGTTCTCATTACTTTGCAGCTCCATCCTTCGGTAGTTTCAGCATCATGGCCAATCCGCTCTCTCGAAGCAGGACTCCGCCGAAGTACCATATGCAGGTCCCTCCATTGGTTGATCGAACGGTTAAGAGGTGTCCTTAATGGAATCTCCAGATCCACGACTCTTCGCACTTTGTAACTTCGGCGTTCGGGGAGTTTGGTGCTTTAACATCCCTATTCTTTTGAAGTAGGACTTCGCCGAAGTTATCTCGACGTAAATCCAAGGGCCAAGGGGACTCCCAAATACCCTCGAATCGGTGGCTCACATTACTTCGCGATGGGTAAATGGGTCAAGGTTTAGTGGTGGGGCAAGTCTGTCTGCCACAGTTAGGGAAACCGTCAGG
Source organism: Picea mariana (assembly GCA_032191745.1). Lineage (NCBI taxonomy): Eukaryota > Viridiplantae > Streptophyta > Pinopsida > Pinales > Pinaceae > Picea > Picea mariana. The sequence goes on along the minus strand of JASDQU010103869.1, from coordinate 304,978 downwards.
CGACGGTCAACCTTATTGGTAACCGTATCTATCAGTTGCCTTGGGTCGGTTTACAAATGGTAAGGTCGAAGTACTCCAGAATTCCGAAGCCAGAAAGACTTAGCTCCTTTTGGGCCTAGCGTAGGGTTGCCAGACCTTGGTCACATGGGCCCTTTGAAAACTCTCATGGGTTACACGCTAATATTCTTAGCCGCGAGTTGGTTAAGGACATGAGCATGAGCCCTTGGTCACACAGGTGAAATATATGAAGGTTGCACCCTCCTTCCATCGGGTTTGGACTTAGTATTCCCGCGAAGGTAGATACTAGAGGCCGACAGGACTTAAGCATCCCAATAAGTCTTTCCCCGACACTATTGCAAACTTACATCTCACAACTCTCTAACTACTAAACTGAATCAAGCATACGACCATTCAAAAGCACGGGTTCATAGACAGATAATACATATTTCTAACTTAACCATTCAACATAGAACTCAGTCATAAACATATAAATACATTCAATCACCATTTCCATTTCAACACACATAATATGAAAATACTTATCAGAAAACCTTAGTTCGTGAAGTGACTGCTGAAAGGGGTGCCTCTTTCCACCCAACCATAGGCACATCCACTCCTGATGGATTTACCGCTGGCCACCCCCGAGCTAGACTATGATGTTCTGAGAGAGACTCTTTCTTCTTGCTCAACGACCATCAGGGATGAAGGTTACTCTCCTCCTCCCACGAGATCTTGGAAACCAGTTTTCTCTATACCAAGGAAGGAGGTCTGCTCGAGTACTTCCATAGTCACTCATAAACCTCATTTATCAGCTTGTAACAAAAACCTTACCAACAACCTCTTACGCCCAGAATGAGATTATTTCCCAGTTCTTCCTCGAACCAGAGAGTTGTAACCGCTCTTTTTCTCTTCTCAAGATTTCCCTTTCAACCCTGCTCTCTTCGCAGATCTGCTTGCTTGCTCTCTTTCCTCTGCCCACAAATTACCTCTTTCTTTCCTTCCTCAGCAAGGTTGCGTGGGTTTGAATCCCCAGCTCGTGGTCAGGTCTGGAAGTCTTACAGATGGTTACTCTGCCCCATCTCCTCATTAACCTTTGAGGAGGACTCTTCTAGCTACCACTCTGACTGGTAATTCATTTTTGGGTCAGAGGACTGTTCTGGGTCTGAGCCATTAATTCCAGTAAGGAACTGGTTTGGTGGGGGTCATCTCAACCATTTTTGGTTCCCCTCACCATCTCTCTCATAACATTCATGGTCTTTCTTGGCAAACCCCCCTTTCAACAGTTACACAACACTTATTCATTTTCTATTAATAACAAAAAATACGCACATTGACCTTTTATACAAAGGTTCATCAAATCAAACATTCACACATATCTGGTTTGCCAAAGTCTCTTGGAAAGTTATGGTTATATTTACAAACTAAGGGAAACATGGGTATTACATATGTACAACACGCTAGATACTGCTCATGACGAAATGTTTACGGGTATTTCCAATTTCTCTAAAAAACCGAGTGTGTAGTCCAAAGAACCCTTTGTATGATCATCATTTCTCCACTGTATACTATACAACTGGGGTGGCAACTTCCAAAGTCTACACAAAATTTGATGAATGCATGGATCTAATGATCACCACAATACCAAGGGTTAATCAGGGACACATTCTTTTCAATCTGGGAAATGGTATTTTGCATTGAAGGCATAAGGAATTATGAAGGTTATCAGATTTCCTTGATTGTAGCGAGAGTAGCGAGGTGCTCTACAACCAAATATGGTGGAGATGTTGGGGCGTAAATGTGATGAGGTGTTAGATGACTCAATTAAAAATAATAATTATAATAATAAAGTCGGCTCAATTAAAAATAATAATAATAAGAATGACATAATAAATAAAGTCGGCTTAATTAAAAAACAATAATAAAAAATAAAAAATAAAATGAAATGAAATAATAAAAAAATATTACACCTTAAGAAATTAGATCCCTCTCAGTGCTTGATAGATCTGGGTTTAACATGGATCTACGCTGGTCTAAGGCATCTAAAGCATGAAGATTATGACATTGAATGGATTATAAATGATGCCATAGATCACACCCCCCTGAAGTTGCAGAAAAGCAAGGAGAAAATTTCGAAGTAGATAACATGGCAGGGAGGTATATTTCATTTTTTCATAGTAAATACTGTAGCCTTCTCCAAAAATGCATAAAGAGGTCTTGTAAGAAACCATTATGGTAGATTTTGGATGATATCTTTTGTTTGTAGCTCAACTCAAAAATGACAAAGAAGACAATATATCAACACTTGTAGTTCAATGTTTCTTTGTTTAGCTTGATAACTAAGCACAGAGGAAAGGTGGAGGCATAACCAGAGATTGTTGGGGTTCTCAAGTGCTCCCAAGGAGAACACTTGTCCCCAAGTAGGAGCCAGACGTTACCCCTTGTTTTTCTGCCTCAAGGGAGTGAAATTTTGATTGCAAAAATATGAGAGGGAGCTCATGTATGCAGAGGAGGTAGATAGTTTTGAAAAGGAATAAGAGGGAACATTCAAATCGTCACAAGTAACGTGGACCGACAAGCATTTAAACCTTAAATCCTTACTCAACTGTACCTTTTCTCATAGATAGTCCCACCTAACCATCCAAATAAATGGAGCGATATACAAGTTGAGGAGGTCATTGGGGAAGTTTTAGGTAGGGCTGCGATGTGGTTTACTAGCTAGGAAAGAGACGTCGCCCTATATCACAGTTAAGACCAGCGCTAGAGACCTCTGTATATCTGCAATTTTGATAGGGGTATGAGAAGTGATAGATAGGCAACGATCCAAGGAGATAGCCATTGGTTGAAGGAGTTTTGAGGACTGGTTGGAAACTCAAACAATCTAGACTAAAGGGTCTTTGCAATGTCCCTCAGAACAGAAGTGCGCCATTTCTAAGATAAACTTTGTAGAAGGAATATGTTGTCACAATGATGGAGATAAAGTAGCAGATCAGATTGAAGAAGGGTTTCAAATCAACAGTCAGAATTAAGAACAGAAAAACAAGAAAGAATTCTTGTTACAAATGCATGTATTCAAGTTTTCCGAGGGTATCTAGTGAATTTCAATGAGGATAGTCTGCGAGCTACAAAACTCTTTGGTGGGGAATTGCATGAATGCACCGTGGTTTGTGGTATGGTCTTACAATATGTAGTGGAGGTACATACAAATCATCCAAGGAACCGAGGGTACTGTCTTGATTCATAGTTCTGAAGCAGATATCAGAGAAACCGAGCACTGAAACAAGAGTGACCAGGACAACATCAAATTTCGGCCTAAACAGCAGAAGAGACGCCCAACAGATGATGCCTTAAAGAATTGAAGTAAAAAATCTGTTTTTGAAGATATATATGTGTGTGTGTGTGTGAAGGCCTCTTTGTTATTAGGGCCGACCTGTGGTTGGAGGTTAGATTTACTAATGTAAAGTTATATGAAGGCCGACCTAAGATATGGGAGAAGACATTGTTATGAAGGGATTTAGGGAACCACTTTGCCCACTTTGGTTTTGAAGGGTGCCCTTGGAATTGGTTGCTGGAAACGACTTAGAGATTTTGTCCACCTTTGAAGGAGTACTTGGGGCTTGTACACCCACATTTAGAGGATGACTTGAGGTGTTGTATGAAACAAGTAACCTTGAAGGGGGATTTGTGTTGAAGTTTTTACTTATACAACTAGCAGTTACGGTTCTTCTTTCATTATTATAAACATTTATCACATTAGATGCATAAATAAGATCACCGAAAGAGAAGAAATCACATAAACAATAGAGACACACAAATTATCCTAGGAAACCCTCATGGGGGAGAAAACCCAACAAAACTCCCTCAATATAGATAGACCAAAGACCAAACAAAATATCCTCCTCTACTCCTTCACTAGGAAGAGTAGTGCACCACTTAACCAAGAAATATCAAGACGCAGACCAAGAACCCTCCTTGACATCACACTTAGTTGCAGTAGCAGTTCCTCCAAGATTTGCACACTTCTTCATAGCTGCAAAGTTAGTGTGGTGAGTGTCCAAATGAGGCATTGGCCTCTCTTATAAATAGTGGTCTGGCCAGCCTATAATTACATCTGGGCCGACCTGTCACTTTACTCTCTTAATTTACATTTAACTGTCAAGGCACAATAGGGACGAATTTTGCTAAGGCACAATAGGGCCTAATTAAATATAATATAATAATATTATTAAACTCTCTCTCAGGTAGAATATTCTTCGAAGTTACAATATTTCAACACTCCCCCTTAACAAGAAGGGTATTCTACTGACAACATCAATAACAACTGTCTGGACTCAATACAACATCAAGAGGAGGGGACATCGTCAACAACATCGGGAATACTGTCGATCATATCAATAGATCATTGAAATTTTTTCTCATAATCAACATCAATAGAAACTGAACATCATCATCATATGTAGCACAAAGCTGGAGTAACATCATCATCATCAACAACATGAAGCTGGAACATCAACATCAACAACACAAAGATGGAACATCAACATCAACATCAACAACACGAAGCTGGAACAACAACATCAACAACACAAAGCTGGAACATCAACATCAACAACACGAAGCTGGAACAACAACAACAATATGTGGCAACAAAATGAGGCAAGTGCATCAACAACATTTGTGGTACTCTGACAGACCGTCGTTACCGGAACTTCAGGATCTTCCCAGGAATCATATGATTCCCTAGGATATAAAATCCTAACAAGCTACCACGTGGTACTCTGACAAATCGTCCTTACTGGACCTTCGGGATCTGCCCAGGAATCATAATATTCCCTAGGATATAAAATCCTAACTGAGCTACCACTACTGACCACAATTGACATATACATGCACAGGTACTCTGACAGACCGTCCTTACCATACCTTCGAGATCTTCCCAAGGATGATCAATCCCCTAGGATATAAAATCCTAACGAAGCTACCTGATGTTGGTCAGGATACCATAGTATTGTCATCATCACTCCCCCTTTCGAGGGAGGTCCTTTCAAACTATACCAATCTTGTCTCAGAAGTACTAAAACTTCACACAAGACAAAGGCTTAGTCACCACATCTACAACCTACTCATTTGTGCCAACATATTGAAGCTTTACAACTCCCTTCTGCACCATGTCATGAATATAATGATACCAGATCTCTATGTGCTTCATCTTATCATGGAACACTGGATTCTCTTTCATCTTTATACAACTCTGGTTATCACATAGAATCATGGTAGCTTCCATCTCCAGATCGAACAAACCTGCCAACAACTTCCAAAGCCATATGGCTTCACAACTCGCAGAACATGCTGCAATGTACTCTGCTTCTGCCGTGCTGAGAGAAATACTGGATTATTTATTGCTTTTCCATGAAGTCATGGCAGACCCCAAGATGAAACAACATCCTGAAGTGCTTTTTCTGTCTGAAGCACTTCCAACCCAATCTGAATCAATATAACCATACAGTCTGAAGTCATGATATCCAGTATAATAGAGACCATAATACAACGTACCCTTAAGGTATTTCATCACATGCTTTGCAACTACAAGGTGAACACGTCTGGGCTCCACCAGATACTAACTCAAGGTGTTCACAATAAAACATATATCTGGCCTGGTATTCGTTAGATATATCAATGATCCAATAATATGTCTGTATAGAGTAGCATCAACCAAGTCTGACGAAGTATCAACCATGAGTTTCAAATTCATTTCCATGGGTGTGGTCATGGCTTTACATTCCAACATGTCAAATCTCTTCAGTATTTCAACTACATACTTCCCTTGGTTAAGGAAGATATTCCCTGGGCTCTTCCAAACTTCAAGACCTAAGAAATAATGCATCAGGCCTAGGTTCTCATTTCAAATTCAGTGGCAAGCTTCTTCTTGCAATTTGTGATGATATTTTCTTCTCCTGTCAAGAATAAATCATCCACATATAGTAGCAATATAGCTGGCCCATCATTCATAACCTTGAAGTAATGGTTGAGATCAACTTTACTTTTGGTAAATCCCAAGCTCATCAGAAAACTATCAATCCTGCCATACCAAGCTCTTGAAGCTTACTTCAAATTGCTCAGCTGCAGCTTAATCTACACAATCATGTGCTAGCTCTATGTGCTTTATGCAAAGCACTATATGTCTTACTACTTGAGAGTATGTCCTCTACTCTCTCTAAAACTGTTCCTCTGGGACCGGGACTTTGCACCTGCAGTTGTTCTGAAGCTTAGAATGACTGCTCCATTGCCACTATGGCTACTAAACTCTGAGAGTAACTCCTCTACTCTATCATGGAAACAACTTCATCTGAAATTGAGAGTGGCTCAATAAATGAAACTGAGGGTAGCTTATCCTCTTTCTCTGGAGGTAACTCAATCTTCTATTGTAGTCATGTCTCCATGGCCCGACTCATGTACTGCACCAACTGGCACTGGAGATAATTCAATCTCAAATACAAGGATTTTCATACCTTCTCCCTCTGAATCTCATATTGTGTCGGCTTCTTTTAATGAATCATGTTTGTTCTATATATACTTCTTCTGATTACTAGAGAAAGTGTCTCGTCATAGTCTTCTCCCTCTTGATGGAAGAATTCTTTGGACAAAAATCAGGCTTTGTACATCTTTATACTATTATTTGCAGCATGATTGATGTGTTAGATCAATATTGGAAGTCACCATTGAATTCCCTTCTGGTCTCAAGGAAAAAACCGTATCCCAATCCTTCTGATTGGCTTCCTCCTCTGTCACTGAAACATGAGAATCTTTTTAGGAGATTTCATGTTTCCTATAGGTCTCTGAAGTTACAATCTAGTCTTCTCAACTCATGGCATCTGTTTTCCAGTCCTGGAAGATGTCTCTATAGAATATACCAAGTCTTAATATGAAAAGTTGAGTCAGACTTCAAACGAATTCTACTTCCTGTTAAGGTGGCTTCATTATCCATTGACCAAGTCTACTGTGAGTTCTATTGTAATGTTTGGTCATCTTTGGAGCCTTCTGATCCTCACAATCAATCTCCATATGAGATACTCTGTATCTCAAAAGTAGCTTCTTCTTCATTTTCTATGGATGTATACAGTCATGTATATAAATTGGATAGTCTGCTCTATGTCTTATCTAATATGTTGCCTCCTGCAACCGTCACTATAGCTTCCTCAGGGTTATCACCCGTGACCTGCCTGGAACAAGAACAACAAGGGAAAAACAACAGACAAGAATAATACTCTTTATAATAATAATAAAACAATAGCGAGAACAATCGTCATAGTAGCTCCTTTAGAGCTATCACTTGTGACCTGCCTAAAACAAGGGTTAAAAATAAGAAATAAAATAATGAGGAATGAGAGAAACACTCTTCTAGGGTTGTGATCAATCATTCCTCCATGGTAACCTGGAAACAAAACAAGAAGTTTCTCTTGGAGGAGATGTTAGTTATATCTAGTAAATGATTACAGTAAGCATTTATCTCATCTGTGCTCACATGCTACCAAGTATTCAATAATAAAACTTTTCAAAGATTGCTATCACAACTATAGTGTTTAGCGGTTATCAAACTTGATATGAGTAAATTTGAAACTTATCAATTTAATCAACCAAACCTGGAACTTGGAGTCTTGTCCTCAAGAATGAGTGTGTTGCTTTTCTTCTGAGTCTCCTTCACTCAAGATGATAAGTACTTTCTTCAACCTATCCTCTGTACTAAGACAATATGCTATCTTGACATAAATCTGAGTTAGGGAATAAACTCTATAATCTCAACTTTAATCAATCTAATACTTTGACTTTAATTTTGACCAATGGTTAGTATGATAACTTCAACATATCAAAATGCAACCTGTATATCCATAAGATTACAATAATGTCATAACAAGTAGAGGCATATCAAAGTAATCAAACCTGGGGTGCATAGTTCCTCTGAATGTGTTGGATCTGAGATCCCTCTGGATCTACGATTGTTGTTTAGACAACATATCCTTTCTTCTTCAAATACCCTTTAAAATAATGATACATTTTAAACATATGTAAGTACATATCTTTGGTAGTATCGACAGGGAGTGGCACCATCCGACAATAGTGACAAGTAATAACGAATCTTTAAAACTTCAAAGGTGCTTCAATTTGTAATTTAAATGTAGCTGGAGATTTGCTAGGGTAAGGCGCGCTAGGACAATAAAAAATCAGTCCCAACACTACACAATATTTTTTTACTGCAACTGGTGCTGCAAATGGCATGAAGGAACTAGTACGAAGGAACTGGCACTACAACAACAACTGATACTGCAACTGCAAATGGTACTGTAACTGCAATTGGTACTGCAACTGCAACTTAGGGTTTTATAAGGAAACCCTAATTTCACAAACTTCAAATTTTGGAATTCTGATCTAGGGACTAGATGCACCCTCCTTGGGCGAGTTCCTAGGTGTGGATATTTTTTCCAACATCCTCCTCAAAAAAGGAAAACATCACACTTAGGGTTTATGCAGAAACCCTAATTCTCCAGCAACCGCAATACTGAAAACTGGATTGTGAGTTGGTCTCTTTCAGGCCTGCTTTGATACCATGTTGAAGTTTTGACTTATACAACTAACAATTACGGTTCTTCTTTCATTATTATAAACATTTATCACATTAGCTACATAAATAAGATCACTGAAAGAGAAGCAATCACAGAAACAATAGAGACACACATATTATCCTGGGAAACCCTCATGGGGGAGAAAACCCAACAAAACTTCCTTAATATAGATAGACCAAAGACCGAACAAAAGATCCTCCTCTACTCTTTCACTCGGAAGAGTAGTGCACCACTTAACCAAAAAATACCAAGACACGGACCAATAACCCTCCTAGACGTCACACTTAGCTGCAGTGGCAGTTCCTCCAAGACTTGCACACTTCTTCATAGCTGCAGAGCTAATGCATGAGTGTGTCCAAATGAGGCACTGGCCTATCTTATAAATAGTGGTGTGGCTAGCCTATAATTACATCTGGGCCGACCTGTCACTTTACTCTCTTAATTTACATTTAACTATCAAGGCAAAATAGGGTCGACTTTTGCTAAGGCACAATAGGGCCTAATTAAATATAATATAATAATATTATTCAACTCTCTCTCAGTTAGAATATTCTTCGAAGTTACAATATTTCAACACTTTGGATGCTCGGACATCGTGCATTGAAGGGCCTCTCGATGCTGGATGTTGCACCAAAGACCTCACTTTCCCCTCATTCAGGGAGGTGTGTCACCCTAGGAGGGATTTTGCTCCTTGGCTATTGTACATGTGGCATGAAAAGCCCAAATTTTGTATTATTTAGATTTTTTTAATCATTGAAGAGGGCCTTTTGCCCCTCCATAGGCTAGATTATGGGATTTTAGCTTAGAAAATATTATTTTAATGTAAGAGGAAGTTGAGCTTGTCCCTTATAAATAGAGAGTCACTTCTCTCATTTTGATCATCACAACTCAAGGGAGGTCTGAATTTTTTTCAAATTTTGTTGAAGCATCTTGTGTTGTACTTGGGCGCATTTTTTGGAAGATTTATCTAGTGGATGTTTTCTCTTGTCTTTGTGGATGTTTCATGAAAATGGGTCTCTTCATGCTATGCACCTTATCTTAAGTGTTTTCATTATGTGCATGTGATGTTCTTGGGATATCTTGGTGGATGATCTATTAGATGGGTAATAGTTGCATGATAACTTTGTCTCCTTGAACAATCTTGAAACCCTAAGGAAGGATTGAGAGTGGTCATCTCCTTCCCTTGTTTTATTCATCTTAACTCATTGAAATATTCAAGGTTTTCCTTAAGGGTTAGGAGTGGCTATCCACTTAAGGTTTGCCTTGGCTAGGGTTTAGTTCTAAGGGTTAGGAGTGACTATCTCCTTAGGGTTTAAAACCTAGTTCTCTTGATCTTGTGCTAGAAGTTCTTGAAGAAATAGGACGACACCTAGGTCTTATAAGGGGATAAACTCTAGTGTTTAGCAGTTATCAAACTTGATATGAGTAAATTTGAAACTTATCAATTTAATCAACCAAACCTGGAACTTGGAGTCTTGTCCTCAAGAATGAGTGTGTTGTTTTTCTTCTGAGTCTCCTTCACTCAAGATGACAAGTACTTTCTTCAACCTATCCTCTGTACTAAGACAATATGCTATCTTGACATAAATCTGAGTGAGGGAATAAACTCTATAATCTCAACTTTAATCAATCTAATACTTTGACTTTAATTTTGACCAATGGTTAGTATGATAACTTCAACATATCAAAATGCAACCTGTATATTCATAAGATTACAATAATGTCATAACATGTAGAGACATATCAAAGTAATCAAACCTGGGGTCCATAGTTCCTTTGAATGTGTTGGATCTGAGATCCCTCTGCATCTATGATTGTTGTTTAGACAACATATCCTTTCTCCTTCAAATACCCTTTAAAATAATGATACATTTTAAAAATATGTAAGTACATATCTTTGGTAGTATCGACAAGGAGTGGCACCATCCGACAGTAGTGACAAGTAATAAGAAATCTTTAAAACTTCAAAGGTGCTTCAATTTGTAATTTAAATGCAGCTGGAATTTGCTAGGGTAAGGCGCACTAGGACAATAAAAAATCAGTCCCAACACTTCACAATTTTTTTTTACTGCAACTAGTGCTGCAAATGGCATGAAGGAACTATCACTACAACAACAACTGATACTGCAACTACAAATGGTACTGTAACTGCAACTGGTACTGCAACTGCAACTTAGGGTTTTACAAGGAAACCCTAATTTTGCAAACTTCAAATTTTGGAATTCTGATCCAGGGACTAGATGCACCCTCCTTATGTGAGTTCCTAGGTGTGGATACTTTTTCCAACGTCCTCCTCAAAAAAGGAAAACATCACACTTAGGGTTTATGCAGAAACCCTAATTCTGTAGCAGTTGCAATACTGAAAACTGGATTGTGAGTTGGTCTCTTTCAGGCCTGCTTTGATACCATGTTGAAGTTTTGACTTATACAACTAACAATTACGGTTCTTCTTTCATTATTATAAACATTTATCACATTAGCTACATAAATAAGATCACTGAAAGAGAAGCAATCACAGAAACAATAGA
>JASDQU010103869.1:271068-281208 GCA_032191745.1 Picea mariana | reverse complement strand
TTGGGATCTGCCCAGGAATCATATGATTCCCTAGGATATAAAATCCTAACAAGCTACCGCGTGGTACTCTAAAAAATCGTCCTTACCGGACCTTCGGGATCTGCCCAGGAATCATAATATTCCCTAGGATATAAAATCCTAACTGAGCTACCACTACTGACCACAATTGGCATATACATGCACAGGTACTCTGACAGACTGTCCTTACCATACCTTCAGGATCTGCCCAGGGATGATCAATCTCCTAGGATATAAAATCCGAACGAAGCTACCTGATGTTGGTCAAGATACCATAGTATCATCATCATCACTCCCCCTTTCGAGGGAGGTCCTTTCAGACTATACCAAGCTTGTCTCAGAAGTACTCAAACTTAACACGAGACAAAGGCTTATTCACCACATCTACAATCTACTCATTTGCGCTAACATATTGAAGCTTTACAACTCCCTTCTGCACCATGTCACGAATATAATGATCCCTGATCTCTATATGCTTCATCTTATCATGGAACACTGGATTCTCTTTCATCTTTATACAACTCTGGTTATCACATAGAATCATGGTAGCTTCCATCTCCAGATCGAACAAACCTGCCAACAACTTCCAAAGCCATATGGCTTCACAACTCGCGGAAAATGCTGCAATGTACTCCGCTTCTGTCGTGCTGAGAGCAATACTAGATTATTTATTGCTTTGCCATGAAGTCATGGCAGACCCCAAACTGAAACAACATCCTGAAGTGATTTTTCTGTCTAAAGCACTTCCATCCCAATCTGAATCAATATAACCATACAGTCTGAAGTCATGATATCCAGTATAATAGAGACCATAATACAATGTACCCTTAAGGTATTTCATCACATGCTTTGCAACTACAAGGTCAACACGTCTGGGCTCCACCAGATACTGACTCAAGGCGTTCATAGTAAAACATATATTTGGCCTGGTATTCGTTAGATACATCAACGATCCAATAATATGTCTGTATAGAGTAGCATCAACCAAGTCTGACGAAGTATCAACCATGAGTTTCAAATTCGTTTCCATGGGTGTGGTCATGGTTTTACATTCCAACATGTCAATCTCTTCAGTATTTCAACTACATACTTCCCTTGGTTAAGGAAGATATTCTTTGGGCTCTTCCAAACTTCAAGACCTAAGAAATAATGCATTAGGCCTAGGTTCTCATTTCAAATTCAGTGGCAAGCTTCTTCTTGCAATTTGTGATGAGCTTTTCTTCTCCTGTCAAGAATAAATCATCCACATATAGTAGCAATATAACTGGCTCATCATTCATAACCTTGAAGTAATGGTTGAGATCAACTTTACTTTTGGTAAAGCCCAAGCTCATCAGAAAACTATCAATCTGCCATACCAAGCTCTTGGAGCTTACTTCAAATTGCTGAGCTGCAACTTAATCTACACAATCATGTGCTAGCTCTATGTGCTTTATGCAAAGCACTATCTGTCTTACTACTTGAGAGTATGTCCTCTACTCTCTCTAAAATTGTTCCTTTGGGACTGGGACTCTGCACCTGCAATTGTTCTGAAGCTTAGAATGACTGCTCCATTGCCACTGTGGATACTAAACTCTGAGAGTAACTCCTCTACTCTATCATGGAAACAAATTCATCTGAAACTGAGAGCGGCTCAATAACTGACACTGAGGGTAGCTTATCCTCTTTCTCTGGAGGTAAATCAATCTTCTATTGTAGTCATGTCTCCATGGCCCGACTCATGTACTGCACCAACTGGCACTGGAGATAATTCAATCTCAAATACAAGGATTTTCATACCTTCTCCCTCTAAATATCATATTGTGTCGGATTCTTTTAATGAATCATGTTTGTTCTATATATACTTCTTCTGATTACTAGAGCAAGTGTCTCTTCATAGTCTTCTCCCTCTTGATGGGAGAATTCTCTGGACAAAAATCAGGATTTGTACATCTTTATACTATTGTTTGTAGCATGCTTGATGTGTTAGATCAATATTGGAAGTCACCATTGAATTCCCTTCTGGTCTCAAGGAAAAAATTGTATCCCAATCCTTCTGATTGGCTTCCTCCTCTGTCACTGAAACACGAGAATCTTCTCAGGAGATTTCATGTTTCCTATAGGTCTCTGAAGCTACGATCTAGTCTTCTAAACTCATGGCATCTGCTTTCCAGTCCTGGAAGATGTCTCTACAGAATATAGCAAGTCTTAATATGAAAAGTTGAGTCAAACTTCAAACGAATTCTGCTTCCTGTCAAGGTGGCTTCATTATCCATTGACCAAGTCTACTGTGAGTTCTATTCTAATGTTCAGTCATCTTTGGAGCCTTCTGCTCCTTACAATCAATCTCCATATGAGATACTCTGTATCTCAAAAGTAGCTTCGTCTTCATCTTCTATGGATGTATACGGTCATGTATATAAATTGGATAGGCTGCTCCATGTCTTATCTAATATGTTGCCTCCTGCAACCGTCACTATAGCTTCCTCAGGGTTATCACCCGTGACCTGCATGGAACAAGAACAACAAGGGAAAAACAACAGACAAGAATAATACTCTTTATAATAATAATAAAAACAATAGCAAGAACAATCGTCACAGTAGCTCCTTTAGAGCTATCACTTGTGACCTGCCTAAAACAAGGGTAAAAGTAAGAAATACAATAATGAGGAATGAGAGAAACACTCTTCTAGTGTTGTGATCAATCATTCCTCCATGGTAACCTGAAAACAAAACAAGAAGTTTCTCTCAGAGGAGATGTTAGTTATATCTAGTAAATGATTACAGTAAGCATTTATCTCATTTGTGCTCACATGCTACCAAGTATTCAATTATAAAACTTTTCAAAGATTGCTATCACAACTATAGTGTTTAGCAGTTATCAAACTTGATATGAGTAAATTTGAAACTTATCAATTTAATCAACCAAACCTGGAACTTGGAGTCTTGTCCTCAAGAATGAGTGTGTTGCTTTTCTTCTAAGTCTCCTTCACTCAAGATGACAAGTACTTTCTTCAACCTATCCTCTGTACTAAAACAATATGCTATCTTGACATAAATCTGAGTTAGGGAGTAAACTCTATAATCTCAACTTTAATCAATATAATACTTTGACTTTAATTTTGACCAATGGTTAGTATGATAACTTCAACATATCAAAATGAAACCTGCATATTCATAAGATTACAATAATTTCATAACAAGTAGAGGCATATCAAAATAATCAAACCTGGGGTGCATAGTTCCTCTGAATGTGTTAGATCTGAGATCCCTCTGGATCTATGATTGTTGTTTAGACAACATATCCTTTCTCCTTCAAATACCCTTTAAAATAATGATACATTTTAAACATATGTAAGTACATATCTTTGGCAGTATCGACAAGGAGTGGCACCATCCGACAGTAGTGACAAGTAATAACGAATCTTTAAAACTTCAAAGGTGCTTCAATTTGTAATTTAAATGTAGATGGAGATTTGCTAGGGTAAGGCGCACTAGGACAATAAAAAATCAGTCCCAACACTTCACAATTTTTTTTTACTGCACAATTTGTTTTTACTGCAACTGGTGCTGCAAATGGCATGAAGGAACTGGCACTACAACAACAACTGATACTGCAACTGCAACTGCAACTTAGGGTTTTATAAGGAAACCCTAATTTCACAAACTTCAATTTTTGGAATTCTGATCCAGGGACTAGATGCACCCTCCTTGGGTGAGTTCCTAGGTGTGGATACTTTTTCCAACGTCCTCCTCAAACAAGGAAAACATCACACTTAGGGTTTATGCAGAAACCCTAATTCTGCAACAACTGCAATACTGAAAACTAGATTGTGACTTGGTCTCTTTTAGGCCTGCTTTGATACCATGTTGAAGTTTTGACTTATACAACTAACAATTATGGTTCTTCTTTCATTATTATAAACATTTATCACATTATCTACATAAATAATATCACTGAAAGAGAAGCAATCACAGAAACAATAGACACACATAGATTATCCTGGGAAACCCTCATGGGGGAGAAAACCCAACAAAACTTCCTTAGTATAGATAGACCAAAGACCGAACAAAAGATCCTCCTCTACTCCTTCNAAGAGTAGTTCACCACTTAACCAAAAAATACCAAGACACAGACCAATAACCCTCCTAGACGTCACACTTAGCTGCAGTGGTAGTTCCTCCAAGACTTGCGCACTTCTTCATAGCTGCAGAGCTAATGCATGAGTGTGTCCAAATGAGGCATTGGCCTCTCTTATAAATAGTGGTATGGCCAGCCTATAATTACATCTGGGCTGACCTGTCACTTTACTCTCTTAATTTACATTTAATTGTCAAGGCAAAATAGGGTTGACTTTTGCTAAGGCAAAATAGGGCCTATTTAAATATAATATAATAATATTATTAAACTCTCTGTCATGTAGAATATTCTTCAAAGTTACAATATTTCAACACTTTGGATGCTCGAACGTCGTGCATTGAAGGGCCTTTGGATGCTGGATGTTGCACCAAAGACCTCACTTTCCCCTCATTCGGGGAGGTGGGTCACCCTAGGAGGGATTTTGCTCCTTGGCTATTGTACATGTGGCATGAAAAGCCCAAATTTTGTATTATTTAGATTTTTTTAATCATTGTAGAGGGCCTTTTGCCGCTCCATAGGCTAGATTATGGGATTTTAGCTTATAAAATATTATTTTAATGTAAGAGGAAGTTGAGCTTGTCCCTTATAAATAGAGTCACTTCTCTCATTTTGATCATCACAACTCAAGGGAGGTCTGAAATTTTTTCAAATTTTGTTGAAGCATCTTGTGTTGTACTTGGGCGCATTTTTTGGAAGATTAGTCTAGTGGATGTTTTCTCTTGTCTTTGTGGATGTTTCATGAAAATGGGTCTCTTCATGCTATGCACCTTATCTTAAGTGTTTTCATTATGTGCATGTGATGTTCTTGGGATATCTTGGTGGATGCTCTATTAGATGGGTAATAGTTGCATGATAACTTTGTCTCCTTGAACAATCTTGAAACCCTAAGGAAGGATTGAGAGTGGTCATCCCCTTCCCTTGTTTTATTCATCTTAACTCATTGAAACATTCAAGGTTTTCCTTAAGGGTTAGAAGTGGTTATCCACTTAAGGTTTGCCTTGGCTAGGGTTTAGTTCTAAGGGTTAGGAGTGACTATCCCCTTAGGGTTTAAAACCTAGTTCTCTTGATCTTGTGCTAGAAGCTCTCGAAGAAATAGGACGACACTTAGGTCTTATAAGGGGATAAACTCTAGTGTTTAGCAGTTATCAAACTTGATATGAGTAAATTTGAAACTTATCAATTTAATCAACCAAACCTGGAACTTGGAGTCTTGTCCTCAAGAATGAGTGTGTTGCTTTTCTTCCGAGTTTCCTTCACTCAAGATGACAAGTACTTTCTTCAACCTATCGTCTGTACTAAGACAATATGCTATCTTGACATAAATCTGAGTTAGGGAATAAACTCTATAATCTCAACTTTAATCAATGTAATACTTTGACTTTAATTTTGACCAATGGTTAGTATGATAACTTCAACATATCAAAATGCAACCTGCATATTCATAAGATTACAATAATGTCATAACAAGTAGAGGCATATCAAAGTAATCAAACCTGGGGTGCATAGTTCCTCTGAATGTGTTGGATCTGAGATCCCTCTAGATCTACGATTGTTGTTTAGACAACATATCCTTTCTCCTTCAAATACCATTTAAAATAATGATACATTTTAAACATATGTAAGTACATATCTTTGGCAGCATTGACAGGGAGTGGCACCATCCGACAATAGTGACAAGTAATAACGAATCTTTAAAACTTCAAAGGTGCTTCAATTTGTAATTTAAATGTAGCTGGAGATTTTCTAGGGTAAGGCGCACTAGGACAATAAAAAATCAGTCCCAACACTTCACAATTTTTTTTTACTGCAACTAGTGCTGCAAATGGCAGGAAGGAATTGGTACGAAGAAACTGGCACTACAACAACAACTGATACTGCAACTACAAATGGTACTGTAACTGCAACTGCAACTTAGGATTTTACAAGGAAACCCTAATTTCACAAACTTTAAATTTTGGAATTCTGATCCAGGGACTAGATGCACCCTCCTTGGGCGAGTTCCTAGGTGTGGATACTTTTTACAACGTCCTCCTCAAAAAAGGAAAACATCACACTTAGGGTTTATGCAAAAACCCTAATTCTGCAACAGCTGCAATACTGAAAACTGAATTGTGAGTTGGTCTCTTTCAGGCCTGCTTTGATACCATGTTGAAGTTTTGACTTATACAACTAACAATTATGGTTCTTCTTTCATTATTATAAACATTTATCACATTAGCTACATAAATAAGATCACTGAAAGAGAAGCAATCACAGAAACAATAGAGACACATAGATTATCCTGGGAAACCCTCATTGGGGAGAAAGCCCAACAAAACTTCCTTAATATAGATAGACCAAAGACCGAACAAAAGATCCTCCTCTACTCCTTCACTAGGAAGAGTAGTGCACCACTTAACCAAAAAATACCAAGACACATACCAATAACCCTCCTAGACATCACACTTAGCTGCAGTGGCAATTCCTCCAAGACTTGCACACTTCTTCATAGCTGCATAGCTAATGCGTGAGTGTGTCCAAATGAGGCATTGGCCTCTCTTATAAATAGTGGTCTGGCCAGCCTATAACTACATCTGGGCTGACCTGTCACTTTACTCTCTTAATTTACATTTAACTGTCAAGGCACAATAGGGTCGACTTTTGCTAAGGCACAATAGGGCCTAATTAAATATAATGTAATAATATTATTCAACTCTCTCTCAGGTAGAATATTCTTCGAAGTTACAATATTTCAACACTTTGGATGCTCGAACATCGTGCATTGAAGGGCCTTTGGATGCTGGATGTTGCACCAAAGACCTCACTTTCCCCTCATTGGGGGAGGTGGGTCACACTAGGAGGGATTTTGCTCCTTGGCTATTGTACATGTGGCATGAAAAGCCCAAATTTTGTATTATTTAGATTTTTTTTAATCATTGAAGAGGGCCTTTTGCCCCTCCATAGGCTAGATTATGGGATTTTAGCTAAGAAAATATTATTTTAATGTAAGAGGAAGTTGAGCTTGACCCTTATAAATAGAGAGTCACTTCTCTCATTTTGATCATCACAACTCAAGGGAGGTCTGAAATTTTTTCAAATTTTGTTGAAGCATCTTGTGTTGTACTTGGGCGCATCTTTTAGAAGATTGATCTAGTGGATGTTTTCTCTTGTTTTTGTGGATGTTTCATGAAAATGGGTCTCTTCATGCTATGCACCTTATCTTAAGTGTTTTCATTATGTGCATGTGATGTTCTTGGGGTATCTTGGTGGATGCTCTATTAGATGGGTAATAGTTGCATGATAACTTTGTCTCCTTGAACAATCTTGAAACCCTAAGGAAGGATTGAGAGTGGTCATCCCCTTCGCTTGTTTTATTCATCTTAACTCATTGAAACATTCAAGGTTTTCCTTAAGGGTTAGGAGTGGCTATCCACTTAAGGTTTGCATTGGCTAGGGTTTAGTTCTAAGGGTTAGGAGTGACTATCCCATTAGGGTTTAAAACCTAGTTCTCTTGATCTTGTGCTAGAAGCGCTTGAAGAAATAGGACGACACCTCGGTCTTATAAGGGGATAAACTCTAGGGTTTTCTCTCCTTGAAGGTTGACCTAGGATTATGAAGAGATAATCCTAGGATAGACCTTCAAGTCTTCTTTTTCCCTTGGCCTTTGTTGAAGTGCTACATTGACTCCATATGCCCAATAAAAAGACACTAGCATTTAGACCTCCAACTACTTTCTTTAATACTCTAAAGCTACCCAAACTCATTTTTCCTAGACTTCACTCTCCACATTGAGCCTCCTTGCCCTAAGTCCCAGCGATTTTAATCTAGGGAAACCCCCTTGAGAACGAGGAGCGCTGGCCTAAAGTGAAAGAAGGTTGGTGAGGTGACAGTGGCCTTACCTCTTAGTTACGTATGATTGCACCTGAGCTTTTGGACTTTAGCTCAATAAGTGTGAGTTCGTGTGATAATAGGCATCAAATTGTGAGCACTCTTGTTGAGTCTACTGTGTATGAAGCTATTGAGCCTCTTACATTTGAGTATCACTTTCATTACATATAGAAAATAATTTGGAAAGAGGGTTAAAGAAAGAACAATTAGTCTACTGATATAGGAGAATTGTAAGAAGTGAACTTTGATACAGATATCAGATCCACATAGTAAAAAGGAAAAAAATGTCCTTGGCAATGGATTTTGTAGAGATGAGTTTGTTAGATTGTAAGTCTCTAGACAATCACAAAGTCCGAGATCACCTTCCTATAGAGTTTTCAGTGACATCTAGATCTAGAGGTGCTCAAATACATGTACCATATATTTATAGCATTGGATGAATACAAGTGTTGAGATGGCTAAAGCCTTTTTCATCAATCTTCTTATGTCATTTCTCATTGCATAATTTAAGATAGTATCATGGATTTTATGGTCTTAAGGACATGGTATCACCATAGTAGTGATCCATGAAGGACATTGAAAAGCCAATGGTATAAGATTTTGATGTTAAAGTTCGTCGTTGTCTAAACATTCTAGGTTTTGACATTTTTCACCGGAACCCGAAGATATAAATTTGGGCGAAATCACAATTTTCTATTGGTTAATTGCATTTCTGAATGCATAAATGGATTCAACGTCCTGAAAAACACCCGGGGCTCTCAGACTATACAGACTTAACCGCTCAAATATGCAAATCCAACAATTTCTGGCCTGATAATATCACCAGAAAAAACGTTTAGAATAAGACTTAAAGTTCTAAGTTGAACATGAATGCAGCACTTTGGTAAAAGAAAGAGCATGGAGATGTTAAATATGATACTCCATCGCTGAATATCTTGGTTGTATGAGATCAACGTGTGGATCCAGTGCAGATGTACTCTACAAAAAGCAAACCCAAATTACAACCTTGATGTTGAAACATTCAAGGTCTATGCTTCTGTAGATCGTATCAAAGGCTGAGGATCTACGCTGCAAACAAGTGCCTGTTGTGCATATTGGACGAGTATTTTGCCTGAACCACCATTTCGAACCTCCGAGAAGGTCGCCATTGATCAATGTGACAAATACTTTGATTGATTAATTCGATCTATCGATTCTCTCTCACACCAAGCGAGAATCAGAGCCCATGCGCTGCACCTCACAATAACCCCACACACACTTGGAAAGGAAAGCGAAGTAACTCTGTTTTGGCCTTTTCCAGTACAGGAGCGATAGTTCATTTGGCTTGTGGCAACGCTTACACCCGCCTTGAATTGACCACCCATAGTCATCAACACCCTGAATTACCTAATCTTCAAATCTGATATACCTCCATCCCTGCTACAGATTCCCAAGAGACAAGAATGCAAAGATCGCACTACTACAGATCGTTTCAATCAGCACAGAAACCAACAAAAGAAGAATCGACTCTCCATTAGATCGCTCATCCATCCAGTTGTAGTTAGATTGCCCATCTTTAGATCAGAAATCATGGAACAGAAGTAAGATCGTTTTGTCTTAGATAGCACATATCGGATCTCGCTTGTCTAGAGACAACATAGTTCTCCTGGCCATTTGCAATTGAGTAGACCCCACGACCATCTCTCCTTGAAAAAAGGAACAGTATTTCCGGAGCGCAATCGATTCCTCCTTCAATCTGAGCACAGTGACAATCTGAGCTCTATTCTGAATTCTGGTATCAAGCGAGGTCCAGAGGACGACCTCCAATGTATGTCCAGTTCTCCACAATAACATTACGATTATCGAGAAAGGAGATTCGTATACAGTGTGCCTTCAACACCCTTGCCGCTGGGCAAAATCAAGCACGCTGGAACAACTGTATATGAGAACGCCCTTCTAATTCTCTCATTCTACCATATCACTGGCTTCTCGAAGAAACAAAAGGCGTTTTTCTGAAGTCCAAAAGAAATGATGCTGCAGGACTTTTGTTGCCCCAGGACTTCGATCAACAGCATAGCCCACGCACAGAGAGCACAACCCACTTGAAAAAGCCATTCGGAACAAGGTTGTCATCAACAATATACAAGCAATCAAAA
>JASDQU010103869.1:225411-235664 GCA_032191745.1 Picea mariana | reverse complement strand
AATTGCAGATTGCAATTGTGTCAAAACTAGACATAAAACATCATAAAACAACCATAAAAAAATTCACTATCTCACACTACACAAGGTGTACCTAATATCCCTTTATTCAATTTTGGGTTGATCAAGGACACAAGAGCCAAATAAAATATGATTTTATTATATGTATCTCTCTTTTTATCACCGTATAGTGTGCCCAAATACAAATAGAAACCTTGAATATATTTCCTCCTTCACGATACTTTCATAAGGTTTTTGAGAAAAAAACAATTTGATGTTGAACTACTCCACAATATTACATCCTTAAAAAAATAACTTTGATCCAGAGTTTTTTTTTTTTTGTAAATGAGTGTGTGAATCTATATTGGTTTATAAGGTTATAGTACAAAACTGATGCAAGGTTTCCCAGGATCTTCCTTAACGGAAACCAGATCTGGGGTCCTTGGAGTGCAGTATCTGAAAATAAACAAAAAGTGTCTAGGTCACCACAATGGGAAACCAACCCAAGCTACCATAATCCAGTCTAAAAACTCCATCAAAAGAAATCAAAAAGTCTGAACATAGTGGGGTGGGCTCCTACTCTGAGAGACAAGGTCTGGGCGGGTCCTGCGCTAGTCTAGGTTGATGGGGTGCTCCACGTCCCCTTTCTGCTGTGCCGTGTCCTCCTCCCTCTATTCCACCAGACGTAGCTTTCTCATGCAAGCTGGGGTTCCATTACTGTCAGCTGGAGTGATATCTATATGGTGGACGTAGCGTATATAGAGATGAAATTGTCCTACCATCCGCTCCAGTTTCTCTTGTTGTCTTTTCTGGTCCTCTACCAGCCTTTTTACTCCCATCTCTAGGTTGTTGAGGCAGTTGAGAATTCATGTGCACTCTTTCTTATGCTCTTTGGTTTCCGTCATGTTGGTCTCCTCCCGGTTCGCACACATCTTACTTATCAACATTTTGGTTCTCCAAGCTTCCTCCACCATCATGTGGTAGAGGGTTATCCTCGACTGTGTGGTTCTGGGGTCCCGTATCCCCCCTGCTTCCTGGGTTAGTGTTGACCAGGCTTTTCCCCTGCGGGCGTTGTTAATTTCACCCTCCCATATTTTAATGATCGTCTTCCCCTTTGTGTCTACCTTCGTGAGGAAGGTGCTCCTTGCGTCCCTAGCCGCCTGTTCAATTCTTGTCATTCAGTGGGCACTCTGTGGAGGTTCCTTTCCCTAGGGGCCTCTCTTGCTGATGGTTTTCTTCATGCGCACCATCTTAACTTGCAGGTGGTGGTTCTTACGTTGGGTTCTTTCCCTGTTCCACTGCACCTCCTTCTGGTAAGTAAGGTGGCCCCTATAATTACGATGCCTCATTCTATGATATGTTCTGGTGTCCCAGCCTTTATGGAGCCAACTCGACTGTGGCCCCGTCCTTGCAATCATGATCTGCTCATCAAGGTGGTCCTGCTAGTCAGAAGACTCTGTTCCAGAGCGTGTGCATTTGATGACCCTGCCGTTATCCCTGTGCCAATGCTCTGCCCTGTTCATTGTACGCCATCCCTTTCCCGGTCCCATCTTGGTACTTAGGTGAGGTGTGTTCCTACTTGGCCCTGGTGAGACCTGTCATCCATCGTCCTTTTCCGCCTGTGAGTTAGGTCCATCGTCCTTTGCCACTTGCGATTTATCTCTTCTACTTTCCAATGGATAACTTCTGCACTTCTTTTTATTGACGGGGTTGTGGTGTCGTACATTCACCTGATGTGTGATCTGTGTTTGCATTTGCAACCTTATTTGATTGGTGGGCCATCAGATTTTTTCTGGGACCTACGTGTCCTACAATGTTTGTTGCGCCTCCATTCTTGTTGTAATCTTTCGTACTACTCCTGTTATCCCAGTCTTTTTCCATAAGTTGGGTGCAGTTTGCTTGGAATTGACCTTGCAGGATGTTGCTCCAGATTGTTTCCAGTTCTGGACCTTCGTTCTCGACCCCCTCGTTTGCTATTCTGTCCGCCAGTCCATTTGCTGACCTCCTCACCCAGCGCAACTCCACATTGATCCCTGTCCGCAAGTGCTCCTGGATTTTTTTTAGTAGGTAGGCCAATCGCCAGTGCCTCTGGATCTTGCCTATTCTGGTACCGTTTTGGAGTTTTCTCACTGTGTTGATGACTAGCGCGGAGTCTCATTCCACTATGGCGTTCATCATCCCCTCTTGATTGAGAATCTCCAGACCTGTCTCCAGGGCCCTGAATTCTGCGACGTTATTGGTGGATTTGCCCAGGCTCCCCGCGTATAGTCATATGATGTTCCCTTTACTGTTCCTGATTACTCCTCCCAGACCTGTTCTTCCTGGGTTTCCTTTCGCCACCCCATAAAAATTCAACTTGAGAGAGCCTAAAGGTGGCGGTTTCCAGTTGCGCTCACCTATTTGGAGTTGCGACTGTTCTCTGTTTGGATTGGGGTTGCACCCACCGGTTAGTTGGAAAACCTCTAGGACTTTGGAATCCTGATCAGTGGGTTGTGCGCTACCCTCCTGGCAGTTGCGACTCATCACCGTCTCGCATATCATGGAGGTTATTGTTTCATTGATCTTCCCTTCTAGCTATCTTTGGTTTATGAAAATGCGCCTGTTCCTTTCTTTCCATGTTGACCATATGATCATTCCTGGGGTGAGGATCCAACAGAGGTTCATCTCTGCTTGGTCGCTGTGGTTTTCTCTCCAGAGCTTGATTGCTGCGGCTATGTTACCACGGATCTTGTCTGACTGACGGAAGATACTTGTTTCCCAGTCCCACAGTTTTTCTGTGTAGGCGCATTCATCGAGGAGATGGTTTGTTGTTTCTTCCTGAGTTTGACATAGATGACATCTTGACGGACCAGTGAAACCTCTTTTCCTTAGGTTATCCCAATTTAGGATGCGGTTGTGTAATATTAGCCACTGGAAGATCTTAATCTTTGGCCATTGGGGGTTGTTCCATAGCTTATCCCAGTGTTGTGCTAGGTCGTCTTGGTCTGGGTCCGCCATATAGTGCCAGACTTCTTTTAGGTTGAATTCATCTCCGTCCTTTTTGCCCCACCTCAGCTGGTCTTCTCCTTCCATTACTGTTATTTTCCATCTACCCAGTTCCTCGTCCACCTATTTTATTGTTGTTGCGAGTATCTCATTGTTCTGAGGAATAATATTGTCCCAGGTTCTCCAATTGTTGCGGTTCGTTCCCTGCTGCCGGTATCGATAGATGTTGACTTTTCCTTGTGTGATGAGGTCCTGTTGGAGTATCCCTCTATTCGGGTTTTCCATCCTTGGTTCCTGTTGCCAATCATCCTCCCAGAATCTGGTTGTTCTACCATTATTGATTTCCCAAAAGCTGTGTGTCTGAATCCATGCTTTGTTGCGCCATGCTAGGTTCCAGATGGTTGAGCCTTCCATGGTTCCTCCAAAGCGGATTATGTCATGGTCGAGGGTGTCCGGTGCGTACTTTTCCTTCCATAGGTTTACCCAAGGTGTTGTAGTTTCTTTGACCCAACGCCACCATAGTTTCGCCCCATATGCATTGTTGGTCATTTGTGGATCTTGCAGCCCCAAGCCTCCTTTTCTTTTTGGCCTGCAGACTTTTTCCCAGGCCACCAGGGCCCATTTTTTCTTTTTTTCCGCACCTCGCCACAGGAAGTCCCTCTGGATGGATCTGATTTTTTGTAGGATCCCCTGTGGAGTGGGGAAGATTGACATCATATAGGTTGGGATAGCTTGTAAGACAGTCTTAGTTAGGATCAGTTTTCCAGCTAGATTAAGGGACCTATACGTCCAATTTTTTACCCACTCCTGTAACCTGTTTATTACTCCTTCCCAAGTTGACAACTTATAAACTTTGTCTATCAAAGGAACCCCCAAATACTTGGTTGGAAGTGTTTTCCATTCAAATCCTAGAATGTTGGTCAAATTCCTTTGGATAACTAGGTTGGTATTAAAGAAAAAGATCATCGACTTGGAGTGGTTGATCTCAGTGCCCGAGGCTTCTCCAAATTATTCTAGGATGCATTTGTAGGCTTTGGCTTCTTTGACCGTGGGTATGCCATGGAGGAGTGTATCATCTACAAACTGTTGGTGAGTTGAAGTAGGGAAATTTTCGAAGGGTTTGAGCCCTATTATTTCTCTAGTTGTTGTTGCGCTCTTTATGCTCCTGTTGAGGCCTTCCATCATCAGAATGAACAAGAAGGGGGACAACGGGTCGCCTTGTCTGGTCCCTCTTGTGGGCCAGAAAGGTTTGGCCGGGGCTCCATTGATTAGTAGTGAGTGGCTTGTTGTGGATACTAGGCTGACAATCCAATTGATCCAATGCTGGGTGAAACCAAAGGCTTCCAAAGTGTTTATCATGTAATGCCAGCTAATTTTATCATAGGATTTTGCTAGGTCCAGTTGTATTAACATTCCCCCCCTCTTCTGAAGTTTTAAGGTGTGAATGATCTCATGGGCCTGGATGATATTGTCCATTATTTGTCTGCCTTCCATGAAGCCTGCCTGTTCTTGAGAGATCAGTGAAGGTAGGAGGGGTTTCAATCTATTTTCTATGACTTTGGAGATAATCTTGTAGATCATGTTACAAAGTGCTATGGGTATGTACTGGTCCAGGGTTTTGGCTTCATTTTCTTTAGGGATTAGGGTGATCATGGTTTCATTTAGTGCTTTAAGGATGGAGGAAGACCTTCTAGAGTCCTCTACTACCTTATAGATGTTATATTTGACAATTTCCTAGCAGGATTTGAAGAATTCCACAGTGAAGCCATCTGGACCTAGTGCTTTTCCACTAGACATTTCCTAGAGAGCTTGATCAACTTCTTCCGTGGCAATAGGTTTGTTTAGGAAGATGTTTTGTTCCTCGATAACCAGGCGTGGAATATGCTGGGTTATATTCTGGATGGCCTCCGATCTATCTTGATGAGGTTCTTGGGCTATCCCATGGATGTGGTTGACCGGAGTGCTTTTGATCTCTTGATGTGACTCGCGCTCGATTCCATCATGGTCCTTGATCTTCAGTATTTTGTTATGGGCTCTTCTGGCAATGGTTGTTCCGTGGAAGAACTTGGTGTTCCACTCTCCTTCCTTTAGCCATCGGATGCAGGACTTTTGACGCTAGAGTGTTTCCTCCTGCTGGCATTGCGCCTCCCATTCTTGTGTCATTTGGAGCTCTTCATTTTTTCGGTTCTCCGTATAGCCTTCCTGTAAGCAAGTTTCTTGGAGTTTTTTCATTTTTTCTTTGATGTCATTTTTCTCTGTGTTTATATTCCCAAAGATATCCCTGTTCCATTCCTTGAGTTTTTTTTCTGATGTATTTAAGTTTCTTATGTAGTTTGAACATCCTAGTCCCTTGCTCCGGTTGCTCCTCCCGCCACCATTGTTTGATTTTTTCCTTGAAAGTCGGGTGATCGATCCAAAATTTCTCGAATCTAAAGGGTCTGTTCTTAGGTGTTGTTTGGAAGCCTGCTTCCAGTTGTACTGGCCAGTGATCAGATCCCCCCCAGGGGAGGATGTTTCAGTCTAAGGTTAGTCCCTGCATGATGATTGACTCCGATATAAGGAATCGGTCAAGTCTTGTAGCTACCTGGAACTGGTTCATCCATTTATTGGTCCAGGTGAACTGGCCATTCTTGGTTTGGAGGTCTACCATCTCCGCTCTGTCTATAAAATTTGAAAACTCCTCCGCATCCCAATCCAATCTTCTCATACCACCATTCTTTTCCGCAAGGGAGGTGATAATGTTGAAGTCCCCTGCCAGTATCCAGTGGAGGTTGGTGGCTCGACCTTTTATATCTTCTAGGTCTCGAATCATTTCTTTCTTTTCCTCTTGACCGTGGGGCCCATACACATTTGTGCATAGAATCTCCTCAGTATTTCCTATGATTTGCATGCGTACCATTAGGGTGTACCTGGTTGCCTCGACTGCTATTAAATTTAGGATTTGTGGGTTCCACAGAGTGAGTATGTCGCCTGACCTTTGGTGGTCTTCGATGGCTACCATATTGTACTTGTGCCAGTGTTTTTTACTGATTGCCTCCATTCTATCTAGAGTACATTTCGTCTCTTGAATAAAACAGAGATCCAGTTGCTCCTTCTTTAGTTTATTCCTAAGGATTCTTTGTTTTCTTGAGTTGTTTAGGCCTCTTATATTCCAAGTTATAACCTTCATTTTTAAACATGTGGGGGAGAGTGGGGAAAGAGTTTCTTGATCTTACCTGAGTTTATTAGTAACGCTCCCAACTCCTGTAGTGCTACGTTGTTTGATTTCCTGCCTTTTTTCCTTCTCGTCTGTTTGGGTGATGGCTGCGATTGTCCCTCGCCGGATTTCACTCCTAGGTGTCCTATCTCCCCGTGTGTGCATTTTTGTCCTCTGTCTTTGGCTTCCTCCCGTAGGAGGAACAAGTATTGGATGCGGTCAAGTTGCTCTGTTGGTACGCTATCGACTCCCTGCTTTTTCCATTGTTATAATATGTGCGGAAGGTCTATCCCTTCCCTTTCCACCAAGTCTCTGAGATTGGGGTCTTCTATACCTACTTCGCTAGGGGTCATCTTTGCATTCCCCCTTTGCGTCTTGCATGGAAGTGTTGTCCTCTTTTGTTTCTTCGTCCATCGGGGTTGCGCAACTCCCTTGAGCTATTGTAATGTTTAGTTGTTGGGTGGACTCTTTTGTTGCTTGGTCCTTGACTTCTGGAAATTTTGCCGAGTCCTTCTCTTCTGCTATCCCTTTGTTTGTTTGATCCCTTCCTTCCATCGTATTCCAGGTCTTCTGGGTATTTCCTGCCGATGTTTTATTTTTATTTTTATTTTCTCTATTCCTGGGATTCGGGGTTATAAACCCTTCCTCGTCTTGCTGTGTTTTGGGATTTACCGCTTCCTGCCTTTTTTTTAGAGGGCACTCTCTGATCAAGTGTCCATGCTCATGGCATCATCTTCATCTATAGGGATCTGTTTGTAATCTATGTTTTGGATCCATTCCTCATCCCTGAATTCCAGACTTATGGCTTTTGGGAGTGCTCCAGAAATGTCCATATCTATACAGATTCTTGCATACGATGTGTATCTTCCTTTTAGGGTGGCTTCTGAGGTCTTCACATATTTCCCCAATTTGTTTCCTATTGATTCAAAGGTAGAGGGCAGCCAATAGTCTAGGGGTAGGGAATAGAGTCTCAACCATACTGGTACCTTTTTGAACGTTTCCTTCTCTGGGGTAAAATTTTCTTTCCAGGGTTGCATGTAGAGTCCCGCTGAGGTGTGGAAGTATGGACCTCCCTCGAAGACTATGTCCCTGTCCTCTAGGTTAATAAAGACTGCTATGAAGAAACCCTTAGAGCCTAGGTGGAGTTCCACTTCTCCATTTGGCTTCCAGTGGTATTTAATCCAGTTGCACAGAGTTCTTTATGTGGGCCATAACCCCATGAATTTGCATATGAGCGCATGCATCTTCATTTGATCCCTGTAGAGTTGCGTTTGTGGGTCTTCCAGTACCATCTTGGGTATTAATGTTGTTTTGGGTTTGCAGGGGTTGCGCTCCTCCATCCCGTTAACCTTCCCGGTCTCATGCTTTTCATTATGAGTCTCCTTAGCGACTTCCTCCATGGTCTCATTTTTGTCCCAACTTCTTTCTTGATGCTTCTCTGGGTCTGATCCCGAGGTTCCTGTCGCTGGTGCCTTGAAAACTCCGCTTCTTGGCCCCTTTCCTCTGTCCACCACTACCTGTTTGTATGAGGGGATCCCCTTGCCCCCCCCCTACTGCTCATGCTGCTCTCTGTTGTGGCCGCAAATTTCAAACCCTATCTCGCCGCGACTGTCAATTCTCCGCCTTCCAATAACCAAAGTATAGACTTTGATCCAGAGTTATTGGAAGCACTATCCAATGAATTAATTCATCAAATTATCAAAATTTATTGGAAGCACTATCCATAGAGCAGAGCTTCCTTCATGATGATGATGACATCGAACAAAGCTTTACACATATATGGTAACCAAAACCGTCGTTCATCATTTATGGGCTCTTCACTGAAAACCATTTTCCCTCACATATTCACACGTTCAAATCCTATTTGAGGTCGCCATCATTAACATGAGAAAGGATGCTTAGTGCACAAGTGTTGTAGTTTGGGCAAACTGTGAGAAATTTTGTGGACAAAATCTCATTAATAAAAAAATCAATCGAATAAATGAAAGATACCCATTTGGGTAATAAACTAGGTGTTCTATCTGCAATAGTTATCTTGGAAAACAAAATCTTTTATCGCGAGAAAAAAAATGCTTTTCACTTGCAGTAGCCATTTTTCATTTTTGGGCAAATTTTATCAGCAATATTTTTATCCTTGAACATTGATTTTTTCATTCAACCTTGAGAGGGATTTAATATATCTTTGAAAGAAATTTCAAACACTATAATGTATGCTTAATTTGGTTATGTATAGTGACCGTAATATGCATTTAATGGCTACATACCCCATGATTGCACAAAATACGAATCTTATGGGATGAATATCAATCTTTAAAATGAAGATGAAGATTGGAAATACAAAAATACCCTTTGGTGCATCTTTAAATCTAGTTCCCAATGCAACTGAAATCATTAAAAATGGATAAATATTGAAAGATAAATCTAAATTTTACCAACAAGCACTATAAAATCAACGAATTTCTCCTTCAATGATGTCTTCTCCTTGGATTGTGTACATTTACAATGCTAGTTCTCCCTTCATCATTGCATCTCTTCTTCATTATCTCATCGATGGCCTCCCATGGAACACTACCATGGAATTGCTGGGCCCCTTAATACTAAAGGAGATCTATACCATGATAAGAAATAGAACACAAAAATAGGACAAGAGACACAAGAATTTGGAGGAAAAAGGCCTCAATCCATTTCACATATTGTATTCATTCCAATGATATAGATATATAATACATAGAGGAAACCACCTCAATTACTATCACGTCAACACCTCATCAAGAGATAAGACAAGGAGGAGGAAACGTAGGATCTAGAACAAACCTAGGATAAAAACTATATCCCATAATGTGAAATATACAAAGGTGGTGTAGGACTTCATGATTGTATAGGGTTTCATAGGATAACATAGAGTTTGAAAGGTAGAGATGCTTCCAATTGGTAGGGGTGCCTTTTCATTCTGGTGGGATAAGTATTAGATTTCCTGGTTTTGAATTGTATCTCTAGGACCCACTAGTTCTTCATCACTTCTATGCAATGTAGAGGGAGTTTTAGCATCCAATAATTTGTAAGTTCAATATCCTTAGTGGGGGAGCTTCTAGCATGTGTGTAGGACCAATGAATTTAATGAGGAGATGGATATTCCTTGTTTGTCTCTAATTATCCTGTTATCCACAACCACTTGTTGGATGATTCATGAGACTGAATCAGTGCATGGGAATATAGCTGTGAATTCTTAAGTGTCTTATCATCTGGTATACACCCAGGTATTGATCATCATTTGGAAATTTAGGGTAAGAATCATGTTCAAACATTTGATAGATTTCTCCCCACTGGAATGATACACCTTTTTCCACATCGGAGAGGATGTCATCATGGATGGGCTCTAGGGAACTAGTTCTTGTTTCCTCTTCCTCCCTATATGAAGTAATCTCAATGAATATATCCTTGCCACTTATTCTTTTTTTGTAGGTTTCCATAGTTGTTTCTGTAATTCATCCATATAAAAAAAAAATACATTAGCATGGTTAGTTTTATTAAGAAATGTAAATGCAAGTGCGGGAGTGATATTATAAGAAAGGATACTATATGCTAATTCCTAGGGAACTTAGAATGATGGTTAGGAATTTAACCGGGTGGAGTCAAGGTCAAAGAGATATTTTCCTGGTCCTTGGAGGAGGATGATAAACCCAAGGCTAAGGTTTTGATGGAGAAAAAAAATCACCCAATATTATCTTTGTGTGCATGGAACATGTGGATCCAACCCTACTCAACCAAAATAAAGAGGAACACAAGGATGCGCAAGTTGGATTAAGTATTCTTAGATGAAATCTCTAATATGCGTAGGGAATGGGATGACTAGAAGCAGGAGAGGGGGTGTCACTGACACTGAATGGGTTTGAGGATATGTCTATTAGCCATGGTTCGTGCCCCCAAAAATGTTGTGGAAATGAGTGGAGGGGGAGAATGGGGTCTATTCGTTTAATTTATTCCCATTGGTACTCATGCGCAGGGTGAAAGAGGAACAAAACCATGCTCTGTTATGAGCATATATTCAAATTAGCATGCCCTTATCCCTTTACTC
>JASDQU010103869.1:204484-225361 GCA_032191745.1 Picea mariana | reverse complement strand
GCTTCTACTCTGAGAGACAAGGTCTGGGCAGGTCCTACGCTAGTCTAGGTTGATGGGGTGCTCTGCGTCCCCTTTCTGCCGTGCCACGTCCTTCTCCCTCTGTTCTACCAGACATAGCTTTATGATGCAAGCTGGGGTTCCATTACTGTCTCCTGGAGTGATATCTATATGGTGGACGTAGCATAGATAGAGATGAAATTGTCCTGCCATCCTTCTCCTGTTGTCTTTTCTGGTCCTCCACCATCTTTTTTACCCCCATCTCCAGGTTGTTGACGCGATTGATAATTCATGTGCGCTCTTTCTTCTGCTCTTTGGTTTCTGTCCTATTGGTCTCCTCCCGGTTCGCACACATCTTACCTATTAGCATTTTGGTTCTCCAAGCTTCCTCCACCGTCCTGTGGTAGAGGGTTATCCTCGACTGTGTAGTTCCAAGGTCCCGTATCCCCCCTTCTTCTTGGGTTAGTGTTGACCAGGCTTTGCCCCTGCGGGCATTGTTAATTTCACCCTCACATCTTTTAATGATCATCTTCCCCTTTGTTCTACCTTTGTGAGGAAGGTGCTCCTTGCGTCCCTGGCCT
Organism: Picea mariana; assembly: GCA_032191745.1. Classification (NCBI taxonomy): domain Eukaryota; kingdom Viridiplantae; phylum Streptophyta; class Pinopsida; order Pinales; family Pinaceae; genus Picea; species Picea mariana. The sequence goes on along the minus strand of JASDQU010103869.1, from coordinate 224,783 downwards.
CCTGCTCAATTCTTGTCATCCGACAGGTGCTCTGTGGAGGTTCCTTTTCCTGGGGGCCTCTCTTGCTGCTGGTTTTCTTCATGCACACCATATTAACTTGCAGGTGGTGTTTCTTATGTTGGGTTCTTTCCCTGTTCCACTGCACCTACTTCTGGTAAGTAAGGTGGCCCCTGTAATTACGATGCCTCATTCTGTGATATGTTCTGGTGTCCTAGCCTTTATGGAGCCAACCCGACTGTGGTCCCATCCTTGCAATCATGATCTGCTCATCAAGGTGGTTTTGCTAGTCAGAAGAATCTGTTCCATAGCATGTGCATTTGATGACCCTGTCGTTATCCCTACGCCAATGCTCTACCCTACTCATTGTACGCCATCCCTTTCCCAATCGCATCTCGGTACTTAGGTGAGGTGTGTTCCTACTTGGCCCTAGTGAGACCTATCATCCATCATCCTTTGTCGTCTATGAGTTAGGTCCATCATCCTTTGCTGCCTGCGATTTATCTCTTCTGCTTTCCAATGTGTAACTTTTGTACTTCTTTTTATTGACGGGGCTATGGTGTCATACCTTCGCCTGGTGTGTGATTTGCATTTGCATTTCAAACCTTATTTGATTGGTGGGCCATCAGATTATGTCTGGGACCTACGTGTCCTACAGTGTCTGCTGTGCCTCCATTCTTGCCGTAATCTTCTGTACTACTCCTATTATCCCAGTCTTTTGCCGCAAGTTAGGTGCAGTCTGCTCGGAATTGACCTTGCAGGATGTTTCTCCAGATTGTGTCCAGTTCTAGACCTTCGTTCTCGACCCCCTCGTTTTCTATTCTGTCCACCAGTCCATTTACTGACCTTCTCACCCAGCGCAACTCCACATTGATCCTTCTCCGCAAGTGCTCCTGGATTTTTTTCAGTAGATAGGCCAATCGCCAGTGCCTCTAGATCTTGCCTATTTTGGTACCGTTTTGGAGTTTTCTCACTGTGTTGATGACTAGCGCGGAGTCTCCTTCCACTATGGCATTCGTCATTCCCTCCCAGCTGAGAGTCTCCAGACCTGTTTCCAGGGCCCCGAATTCTGTGGCGTTATTGGTGGATTTTCCCAGGCTCCCCGTGTATAGTCGTATGATGTTACCGTTACTGTCCCTGATTACTCCTCCCATAATTTTTCTTCCTGGGTTGCCTTTCGCCGCCCCATCAAAACTCAACTTGAGAGAGCCTGAAGGTGGCGATTTCCAGTTGCGCTCACCTATTTGGAGTTGCAGTTGTTGTCTGTTTGGATTGGGGTTGCACCCACCGGTTAGTTGGACAACCTCTAGGACTCTGGAATCCTGATCAGTGGGTTGCGCGCTACCCTCCTGGCAGTTGCGACTCATCATTGTCTCGTGTATCATGGAGGTTATTGTTTCCTTGATCTTCCCTTCTATCCAGCTTTGCTTTCTGAAAATGTGCATGTTCCTTTCCTTCCATGTCGACCATATGATCATTCCTGGGGTGAGGATCCAACATAGGTTCACCTCTGCTTGGTCGCTGTAGTTTTCTCTCCAGAGCTTGATTGTTGCGGCTATGTTACCACAGATCCTGTCTGACTGACGGAAGATACTTGATGCCCAGCCCCATAGTTTTGTTGTGTAGGCACATTCATCGAGGAGATGGTTGGTTGTTTCTTCCTGAGTTTGACATAAATGACATCTTGACAGACCAGTGAAACCTCTTTTCCTTAGGTTATCCCAAGTTCGGATGTGGTTGTGTAATATTAGCCACTTGAAGATCCTAATCTTTGGCCATTGGGGGCTGTTCCAGATCTTATCCCAGTGTTGTGCTAGGTTGTCTTGGTATGGGTCTGCCATATAGTGCTAGACTTCTTTTAGGTTGAATTCCCCTCCGTCCTTTTTGCCCCACCTCAGCTGGTCTTCTCCTTCCGTTACTATTATTTCTGTCTGCCCAGTTCCTCCTCCACCTCTTTTATTGTTGTTGTGGGTATCTCATTGTTATGAGGAATAATCTTGTCCCAGGTTCTCCAATTGTTGTGGTCCGTTCCCTGTTGCCAATATCGATAGACGTTGATTTTTCCTTGCATGATGAGGTCCTGTTGGAGTATCCCTCTATCCGGGTTTTCCATCCTTGGTTCCTATTGCCAAGCGTCCTCCCAGAATCTGGATGTTTTTGCCATTCCTGATTTCCCAAAATCTGTGTGTCTGAATCCATGCTTTGTTGCGCCATGCTAGGTTCCATATGGTCGAGCCTTCCCTGGTTACTCCAAAGTGGATTCTATCCTGGTCGCGGGTGTCCAGAGCATACTTTTCCTTTCATAGGTTTACCCAAGGTGTTGTAGTTTCTTTGACCCAACGCCACCATAGTTTTGCCCCATATGCATTGTTGGTCATTTGTGGATCTTGCAGCCCCAAGCCTCCTTTGCTTTTTGGCCTGCAGACTTTCTCCCAGGGCCCATTTTTTCTTTTTTTCCACACCTCGCCACAGGAATTTCCTCTGGATGGATCTGATTTCTTGTAGGATCCCCTGTGACATCATATAGGTTGGGATAGCTTGTAAGACAATCTTAGTTAGGATCAATTTGCCAGCTAGATTAAGGGACCTATACGTCCAGTTTTTTACCTGCTCCTATAACCTATTTATTACTCCTTCCCAAGTTGACAACTTATAAACTTTGTCTGTCAAATGAACCCCCAAATACTTGGTTGGGAGTTTTTTCCATTCAAAGCCTATAATGTTGGTCAAATTCCTTTGGATAGTTGGGTTGGTATTAAAGAAAAAGATCATCGACTTGGAATGGTTGATCTCAGCGCCCGAGGCTTCTCCAAAATCTTCTAGGATGCATTTTTAGGCTTTGGCTTCTTTGATCGTGGGTATGTCGTGCACGAGTGTATCATCTACAAATTGTTGGTGGGTTGAAGTAGGGCAATTTTCGAAGGGTTTGAGCCCTGTTATTTCTCCAGTTGTTATTGCGCTCTTTATGCTCCTGCTGAGGCCTTCCATCATCAGAATGAACAGGAAGGAGGACAGTGGGTCACCTTGTCTGATCCCTCTCATGGGCCAGAAAGGTTTGGCCGAGGCTCCATTGATTAGTAGCGAGTAGCTTGTTGTGGATGCTAGGATGACAATCCAACTGATCCAGTGCTGGGTGAAACCAAAGGCTTCCAAAGTCTTGATCATGTAATGCCAGCTAATTTTATCATAGGCTTTTGCTAGGTCCAGTTGTATTAACATTCCCCACCTCTTCTGAAGTTTTAAGGTGTGAATGATCTCATGGGCCTGGATGATATTGTCCATTATTTGTCTACCTTCCATGAAGCATGCTTGTTCTTGCGAGATCAGTGAAGGTAGGAGGGGTTTCAATCTATTTGCTATGACTTTGGAGATAATCTTGTAGATCACGTTACAAAGTGCTATGGGTCTGTACCGGTCCGGGGTTTTTGCTTCATTTTCTTTAGGGATTAGGGTGATCATGGTTGCGTTTAGTGCTTTAAGGATGGAGGCAGACCTTCTAGAGTCCTCTACTACCTTATAGATGTCATATTTGACAATTTCCCAGCATGCTTTGAAGAATTCCACAGTGAAGCCATCTGGACCTGGTGCTTTTCCATTGGGCATTTCCTGGAGAGCTTAATCAACTTCTTCTGTGGCAATAGGTTTGTTCAGAAAGATGTTTTGTTCCTCAGTAACCAAGCATGGAATATGATGGGTTATCTTCTAGATGGCCTCCAATCTGTCTTGATGAGGTTCTTGGGCTATCCCATGGAAGTGGCTAACCAGAGCGCTTTCGATCTCCTGATGTGACTCGTGCTCGATTCCATCCTGGTCCTTGATCTTCAGTATTTTGTTATGGGTTCTTCTGGCAATGGTTGTTCTGTGGAAGAACTTGGTGTTCTGCTCTCCTTCCTTTAGCCATCAGATGTGGGACTTTTGATGCCAGAGTGTTTCCACTTGCTAGCATCGCGCCTCCCATTCTTGTGTCATTTGGAGCTCTTTCTTTTTCCGGTCCTCTGTATAGCCTTCTCGTAAGCAAGTTTCTTGGAGTTTTTTCATTTTTTCTTCGATGTCATTTTTCTTTGTGTTTGTATTACCAAAGATGTCCCTGTTCCATTCCTTGAGTTTTTTTTTTATGTATTTAAGTTTCTTGTGTAGTTTGAACATCCTAGTCCCTTGCTCCGGTTTCTCCTCCCGCCACCATTGTTTGATTTTTCCTTGAAAGTCGGTTGATCGATCTAGAATTTCTCGAATCTGAAGGGTTTGTTCTTAGGTGTTGTTTGGAAGCCTGCTTCCAATTGTACTGGCCAGTGATCATATCCCCCCCAGGGGAGGATGTTGCAGTCTAAGGTTAGCCCCTACATGATGATTGACTCCGATATAAGGAATCGGTCAAGTCTTGTAGCTACCTGGAACTGGTTCATCCGTTTATTGGTCCAGGTGAACTGGCCATTCTTTGTTTGGAGGTCTACCATCTCCGCTCTATCTATAAAATTTGAAAACTCCTCCGCATCCCAATCCAATCTTCTCGTACCACCATTCTTTTCCACGAGGGAGGTGATAATGTTGAAGTACCCTACCAGTATCCAATGGAGGTTGGTGGCTCGACTTTTTATATCTTCTAGGTCTTGAATCATTCCTTTCTTTTCCTATGGCCCGTGGGGCCCATACACATTTGTGCATAGAATCTCCTCAGTATTTCCTATGATTTGCATGCGTACCGTTAGGGTGTACCTGGTTGCCTCGGCTGCTATTAAATTTAGGATTTGTGGGTTCCACAGAGTGAGTATGCCGCCTAACCTTTGGTGGTATTCGATGGCTACCATCTTGTACTTGCACCAATGTTGTTTATTGATTGCCTCCATTCTATTTGTAGTACATTTCGTCTCTTGAATAAAATAGAGATCCGGTTGCTCCTTCTTTAGTTTATTCCTAAGGATTCTTTGTTTTCTTGGGTTGTTTAGGCCTCTTATATTCCAAGTTATAACCTTTATTTTTAAACATGTGGGGGAGAGTGGGGAAAGAGTTTCTTGATCTTACCCGAGTTTATCAGTAGCGCTCCCAGCTCCTATAGTGCTACGCTGTTTGATTTCCTGCCTTTTTTCCTTCTCGTCTGTTTGGGTGATGGCTGCGATTGTCCCTCGCCGAATTTCACTCCTAGGTGTCCTATCTCCCCGTGTGTGCATTTTTGTCTTCTGGATTTGGCTTCCTCCTATAGGAGGAATAGGTATTGGATGCGGTCGAGTTTCTCTGTTGGTACACTGTCGACTCCCTGCGTTTTCCATTGTTCTAATATGTGCGGAAGGTCTATCCCTTCCCTTTCCACCAAGTATCTGAGATCGATGTCTTTTGTACCTACTTCGCTAGGGGTCATCTCTGCATCCCCCTCTATGTCTTGCATGGCAGTGTTGTCCTCTTTTGTTTCTTCGTCCATCGAGGTTGCACAACTCCCCTGAGATGTTGTAATGTTTGGCTGTTGGGTGGGATCTTTTGTTGCTTGGTCCTTGACTTCTGGAACTTTTGCCGAGTCCTTTTCTTCTGCTGTCCCTTTGTTTGTTTGGTCCCTTCCTTCCATCGTATTCCGGGTCTTTTGGGTATTTCTTGCTGAGGTTTTATTTTTCTTTTTATTTGCTCTATTCCTGGGGTTCGGGGTTATAAACCCTTTCTCGTCTTCCTGTGTTTTGGGATTTACTGCTTCTTGCCTTTTGTTTAGAGGACACTCTCTAATCAAGTGTCCATGCTCATAGCATCATCTTCATCTAAATGGGATATGTTTGTAATCTATGTTTTGGATCCATTCCTCATCCCTGAATTCCAGACTTATGGCTTTTGGGAGTGCTCCAGAAACGTCCATCTCTATACAGATTCTTTCATACGATGTGTATCTTCCTTTTAGGGTGGCTTCTAAGGTCTTCACATATTTCCCCAATTTGTTTCCTATTGATTCAAAGGTAGAGGGAAGCCAATAGTGTAGGGGTAGGGAATATAGTCTCAGCCATACTGGTACCTTTTTGAATGTTTCTTTCTCTGGGGCAAAATTTTCTTTCCAGGGTTGCATGTAGAGTCCCACTGAGGCGTGGAAGTATGGACCTCCCTCAAAGACTTTGTCCCTATCCTCCAGGTTAATAAAGACTGTTGTGAAGAAACCCTTCGAGCCTAGGTGGAGTTCCACTTCTCCATTTGGCTTCCAGTGGTATTTAATCCAATTGCGCAAAGTTCTTTATGTGGGCCATAACCCCATGGATTTGCATATGAGTGCATGAATATTCATTTGATCCCTGTAGAGTTGCATTTGTGGGTCTTCTAGTACCACCTTGGGTATTAATGTTGTTTTGGGTTTGCAGGGGTTGCACTCCTCCGTCCCGTTAACCTTCCCGGTCTCATGCTTTTCATTTCGAGTCTCCTTAGCGACTTCCTCCATGGTCTNCAATAACCAAAGTATCGACTTTGACCCAGAGTTATTGGAAGCACTATCCAATGAATTAATTCATCAAATTATCAAAATTTATTGGAAGCACTATCCATAGAGCAGAGCTTCCTTCATGACGATGATGACATCGAACAAAGCTTTACACATATCTGGTAACCAAAACCATCGTTCATCATTTATGGGCTCTTCACTGAAAACCATTTTCCCTCACATATTCACACGTTCAAATCCTATTTGAGGTCGCCATCATTAACATGAGAAAGGATGCTTAGCGCACAAGTGTTGTAGTTTGGGCAAACTGTGAGAAATTTTGTGGAAAAAATCTCATTAATAAAAAAATCAATCGAATAAATGAAAGATACCCATTTGGGTAATAAACTAGGTGTTCTATCTGCAATAGTTATCTTAGAAAACAAAATCTTTTATCACGAGAAATTTTTTTTTTTCACTTGCAGTAGCCATTTTTCATTTTTGGGCAAATTTTATTAGCAATATTTTTATCCTTGAACACTGATTTTTTCATTCAACCTTGAGAGGGATTGAATATATCTTTGAAAGAACTTTCAAACACTATAATGTATGATTAATTTGGTTATGTATAGTGACCGTAAGATACATTTTAATGGCTACATACCCCATGATTGCACAAAATACGAATCTTATGGGATGAATACCAATCTTTAAAATGAAGATGAAGATTGGAAATACAAAAATACCCTTTGGTGCATCTTTAAATCTAGTTCCCAATGCAACTGAAATCATTAAAAATGGATAAATATTGAAAGATAAATCTAAATTTTACCAACAAGCACTAAAAAATCAACGAATTTCTCCTTCAATGATGTCTTCTCCTTGGATTGTGTGCATTTACAATGCTAGTTCTCCCTTCATCATTGCATCTCTTCTTCATTGTCTCATCGATGGCCTCCCATGGAACACTACCATGGAATTGTTGGGGCCCTTAATACTAAAGGAGATCTGATACCATTATAAGAAATAGAACACAAAAATAGGACAAGAGACACAAGAATTTGGAGGAAAAAGGCCTCAATCCATTTCACATATTGTATTCATTCGAGTGATACAAATATATAATACATAGAGGAAACCACCTCAATTACTCTCACATCAACACCTCATCAAGAGATAAGACAAGGAGGAGGAAACGTAGGATCTAGAACAAACCTAGGATAAAAGCTATATCCCATAATGTGAAATATACAAAGGTAGTGTAGGACTTCATGATTGTATAGGGTTGCATAGGATAACATAGAGTTTGAAAAGTAGAGATGCTTCCAATTGGTATGGGTGCCTTTTCATTCTAGTGGGATAAGTATTAGATTTCCTGGTTTTGAATTGTATCTCTAGGACCCACTAGTTCTTCATCACTTCTATGCAATGTAGAGGAAATTTTAGCATCCAAAAATTTGTAAGTTCAATATCCTTAGTGGGGGAGCTTGTAGCATGTGTGTAGGACCAATGAATTGAATGAGGAGATGGATTTTTCTTGCTTGTCTCTAATTATCCTGTTATCCACAACCACTTGTTGGATGATTCGTGAGACTGGATCAGTGCATGGGAATATAGCTGTGAATTCTTAAGTGCCTTATCATCCGGTATACACCCACCCAGGTATTGATCATCATTTGGAAATTTAGGGTAAGAATCATGTTCGAACATTTGATAGATTTCTCCCCACTAGAATGATACACCTTTTTCCACATCGGAGAGGATGTCATCATGGATGGGCCCTAGGGAACTAGTTCTTGTTTTCTCTTCCTCCCCATATGAAGTAATATCAATGCATATATCCTTGCCACTTATTCTTTTTTTGTAGGTTTCCATAGTTGTATCTGTAATTCATCCATATAAAAAAAAAGACATTAGCATGGTTAGTTTTCTTAAGAAATGTAAATGCAAGTGCGAGAGTGATATTATAAGAAAGGATACTATATGCTAATTCCTAGGGAACTTAGAATGATGGTTAGGAAGTTAACCGGGTGGAGTCAAGGTCAAAGAGATATTTTCGTGGTCCTTGGAGGAGGATGATAAACCCAAGGCTAAGGTTGTTTTGGAGAAAAACAATCACCCAATATTATCTTTGTGTGCATGGAACCTGTGGATCCAACCCTACTCAACCAAACTAAAGAGGAACACAAGGATGTGCAAGTTGGATTGAGTATTCTTAGATGGAATCTCTAATATGTGTAGGGAATGGGAGGACTAGAAGCAGGAGAGGGGGTGTCACTGACACTGAATGGGTTCGAGGATATGTCTATTAGCCATGGTTCGTGCCCCAAAAAATGTTGTGGAAATGAGTGGAGGGGGAGAATGGGGTCTATTTGTTTAATTTATTCCCATTGGTACTCATGCATAGGGTGAAAGGGGAACAAAACCATGCTCTATTATGAGCATATATTCAAATTAGCATGCCCTTTTCCCTTTACTCCTTGCTCCTTTAAACAAAGATACACTAAAACTTGGTGAATAAGGCTACCTGTAGAATGGGGGGTGGTTTTTGATGATGTGGACAATGAAATTGGAAATGTGGCACCTAAGCTCTGGTTGCTTCCTCATGAGATGGTGAATGTGTAAATGAAAAAATGGCAAGGATGGAAAGGGGCAAACAATGTTTTAAAACATTGAAAATGACCATTTTTCGTGTATTTTAAAACCCCTTTTTTTCAAAAGTCAAATTGGTCAAATCAATGCCAAATTAGTGTATTGTAAGAGAAAATCATTTGCATGATGTGATAAAGGGACTATTGTGGAGGAGAATTCTCTTGGCATGTAGTGTATCACACAAATAAAAAAATATTTGTGCGATATATCACGCTCAATTTTTATTTTTTTTATCTTGTGTGATGTGTCCCAAGAAAGAAAATATTGGGCACGTGATATATCGCAATCTTGAAAAGATTGAGTGTGCATTGTGTTGTAGAGAGGAAAAATTATGGATGTGTTGTGTCACAGAGAGAAAAAATTATGGATGTGATGTCTCACATGAAAATAAAATCTAGTAGTGTGATATGTCACATGAAGAAAAAATATTTGTGCGACATGTCATGAAAAAAAGAAAATTTGCATTTGCGACACATCACGGGGATTTTTTTTGTGTGTGTGCAACATGTCACGTCGAATGATTTTTTGAAGATGCGATAAGGTGAGGGATGAAAAATTCTTCAAAGTTTCCTTTGTCGCAGGTGAAGAATTTTTCACAGATGTGAGACGTTGTGACTTCCATGCCGCAAAAGATAATTTTTTCTTGTGAAACATGTTGTATCACAAAATATGATTTTTCCCTACGAAACGATCTTTGTCACGAGAATTTTTTTTTCTTGCGATATTGGATGATAGACAAATTCTAAGTAGGAAATCAATATTTTCACCAGTTATCTCTAATTTTTGTGATGCAATAAGGATGATATAGCCAAATTAGACCAAAAGAGTCAAGGCAAGCTCTAGAGATATCTAAGTTTGAAGTGAAAGCACATAATGTATACGTGAGGAAGTTAAAATGACAAAAATAGTAAGTAGGGACCCCTTACTATTTTAGCTTCAATACTCTCTGAAGGCTAAAATAGTAAAGGGGGGTTGTTGCTAGCTCAACACATAGCTAGTATAGCCCTCACCTAGGTTCAAGTCATGCATGTGATATGCAAGTGCTTTTGGATTACCACCAACACACACACCAATGGCTAGGGCCAGGTGTAAATCTTGGGAAACTTTGGTGGCATAGATATCCCCTACTCATGGCTACTTCGTTGTAGAGAGAATTGAATTATGCTAACAGAGCCCCCATAATACTAAGTTTGGGAATGTTAGCCTCAATCACAATGATAAGTGGAAGCTTGTTCCAAAAACGAAAGAGTAGTAGAAATACCCTTTTTCCCTCTTGTAGGTCCATCACAAAGAAGATCAACCAAAGCCATGATAGTTCATGAATCTTCAAATTTGAACTTGTTCTTTGTTACAAATAAGCTAAACAAGGTTGTTGGAGAATTTCCCCTTTCCTCTATACTACCATGTTTTGGTAGCTCTATAAGAAGTTGGAAAAATCCCATTTGAGCAATCAAATCATTATTGCTTTAATGAATAAAAAACTTTATAAGTGTAGTAACGACAAGCTCCTAGTTCTTTGGGTTGGTTGAGGAAAACATCACCAATAGAGGTACACCTCCACTTTCTACAACAAAACACATTTATTTTTGCAAGAAATCAAAGTTCTCCCTTTGCACATTGACCTTCCAGAAAGAGAGTTTTTAAACCAAAACATCTTTATTTCTTTATTCCCCAAAATGAAATTCTAAACTTTTATCGATCACTCAAAACTACTTCAATCTACGTATCATCAAAACTATGGTTGTCACAAGTCAAAACTATCAATAGTATATGATCATAGAAAATATGGGAGTCAAAATTATTGTTGTGACTATCACCCATTACAAAAACATAGCCTTCTATCATACACTATAGATAAACATATTTTTCCATGATTAGAAAATTAACATCATATTATCGAGTCAAATAATACATTAGCCAGGGTTTTTTTAATAACTATTTGAGATTACCTGCTGACAAAATTACTTTGTTTTGTGCAAAGAAGTGTTGATGGTAAAAAATCATTACAAATACTTCTTGTAATGCAAAATAGTGAAATTATCTAATATTAACAACCTATTTCACTACATCATTGATTCTACTAAATCGTCTCATTTAGTATTGTTTTATATTGAAATAAAGTAGCATATAAACACTTAGAATAAAAATTTGAAACCATTTTCTAGTTATAACTTTGTCTTAGAACTTGAGATGGACCCCTAAAATTTGATTTTCAAATAGGATGTTACAAAGAACCAATTTACATTGAAATAAAGTAGCATATAAACACTTAGAGAATAAAAGTTTGAAACCATTTTTAGTTATAATTTAAATTTTTCTTAGAACTTGAGATGGACCCCTAAAATTTGATTTTCAAATAGGATGTTACAAATAACTAATGATAATCAACTTGTTTGCAAAATATTAAAATATCGTATTAAGGTTTTTGGAAAAATATATAAAGGTAATGGAAAACTATGTTTCCACTTTTACGATGGTAAATTATGTAATTGGTGACTATAAATATTTTCCCATTATTATAAATAGTTTATATTTTTTAAAAATATTTATTAAGTTTTTATATGGATTTATAATTTAGTGAATTATTCATATAAATTTATATGATAATGATGATGATGATTGTTAATATCCACTAAGATCAATTTTGGTTTATGGGACCTTCAGAAAAAAAATGGAAAGATATTAATTGGGTTTCTTTATAATTTTCTTTCTATGCTTAAAAAGATTGGATAATCATTTACAGGTTGTTATATACACCCATAGTATTGATGGAATTAACTGATCCCAGTTTTCACGTTTCACATTACAAACCTTGGTAAATGCATGCTCTAATATCTTGTTGAAGGATTCAACTATGGCGTTGTCTTGTGGGTGATATGGTGTACTCTTTTGGTAATGGATCATTAATTCCCGAGTGAGTGCACGAATAGTGTCTTTCAAAAATTGTGCACCCTTATCACTCATTAACACCTTTGGGCAGCCAAACCTTGTGATCACATTCTCAAATATGAATCACGTGGTTGTCTCTACTATACAATCTTTCACCAATGTAGCTTCTTGTTAGCATGTCAAGTACTTTGTGGTGGTAATAAACTATCGTGCACCATCTTTGCATGCTAGGAGACTGATGGGTCCCACAAAATCAACAACCCATTTGTCAAATGACTCAAGCGCTATGATCGAGACAAGTGGGAGTTCATCCCTTATGCAATGCTTCTCGATCATTTGGTAGGAATTGCAACACTTGCAATATTACTTATCATATTCAAACACTAATGGCCACCATAACTCCACGCGTAGAATTTTCTACGTCGTTTCCTTTCTGGCATTGCATCCCACTATAATGCCTTCATGTGCTTCATAAAGGATCATGTCGTGTTCATGTTCTAATATGCACCTGCACATGATTCCATCCGCACCAAGCTTGTACAAGTGGCCTGTGATCAACTGGTTATTGACATTGTGGGTCACCAATTATCTACTATGTGTCAAAGTGTAACCTTCCAACGTGTGACTTGTTGTGAGGTAGGAAAAAATCTCGGTGAGTTGATCCAACACTTCTTTGAATATGAATATATGTGCGTCGAGAAGCTCATCATCTAAACTACCTCCAGTTTCCCCTGACTCTATTTGTGAGAGGATATATGTCCCAACATTATGTTTTTGTAGCTTGACGACTACTTCAAAATAAAATACTTGAAATAATAACAACCATTGACATATTCTCCCCCTCAACACTGGCTTGTTGACCAAATACTAGAGTGTCGAATGGTCAGTAAAAAAATTGAAGGAGATATCAAGTAAGTAATGTCAAAATTTGTATAGGGTATAGACCATTGTGATTCCTTCGTGCTTCGTGGTTGTATAAATATTCTCTGAATATGATAACTTCTTGCTGGAAAAATAAACTGGGTGATCAATGTTATTTTCTCCAGGCCGTGCAAGCACTGCTCCAAGTGAAACTGAGGATGCATCCACATGCACATGGTATATCTTGGTCCAATCTAGGAATATCAGGATCGATGCAATCACTAAATTCTCTTTCATCATGTCCAACACCTCCTGGAATTCTTGGGTCCATAAATACTTCATATCCTTGCCCAGTAACTTCTCCAATGGAGAAACAAATTTAGAATAACTTTGTATGAAACGTCTATAGTATTTGGTGTGTCCCAAATTTGTGCACAACTCTCTTACGGAAGTGGGTGTCAACTTGTTCACTATTGCTGCAATATTTTCTTGATCAATGAGAAATCCCTCCTTGCATATTCCATGTCCCATTAGTGTTCCAAACAGTGTACAAGATATGCATTTTTTCAAGTTCAATGAGATCTGCAGCTGTTTGCACCTATCCAACGTCAATCGTAGTGCCTACATATGTTCTTTGAGTAGGCTGAACACCATCAAATCTTCCAAGTGTACCTCTAGAAACTTATGCATGAAATCCTTAAAAGTTGTGACCACAATTCGATAAAACACCGTAGGTGCATTCTTCAGGACAAAAGGAAATACTGTGTATGCAAATGAACCCCATTCTATTGCAAACATGTATTTTCTTGGTATTCTTTTGTAATATGCACTTGGTGATAACCTGAGAAGCCATCTATGAATGAGTAGGCTTTGCGCCCACCCATGTTCTCTAGTACCTCATTTGTAAATGGTGTTGGAAAGGGATTGTGTACACATGTTGCATTTAAGTTGTGTAGGTCTAAAAAAATTATTAGATCACTTGTCTTCTTTGGTTGCACCACTACCAGGTTAATCCAATATGACTTCTCCACAGGGACAATGATTCCTATCTCTAGCATTTGATCCAACTCTTTGCACACTTTTTCCTTGTAATTTGGGTTCAATCGATAAGGTCTCTTTTTTACCATCTTAGAATCGAGCTTCAAATGAATCTTTGTTTCTTTGAGGGATACTGCAATCCCCTTCACTTCCAAAAAAATCCTTGGAAACATGTATTCATATTATTTCAACAAGTCAGTACCACTTGTGTCACTGTCTCTTGATCCCAGTAGTCACCAATTATGACCATATTAAGCATGTCTTCTATGCCTATATTGCATTTCTTCATTTTTAAGGGCCAATTATAGTCTAGCGTAGTGCTACTGGAGGCCTTCCCCTAGATTGCATGTTCTCCCACTGTTTGTTGATATGTATTCCCCATGGGCCCTCTTCTTGAACTTTGTCACTATCAATATTCCAATGATATACCACCTATTTTAATTTTTCAATCGGCTTATGATATGCGTAAACAAATTTTGCTTTGATGTCCTTGGGTTTCCTATGGAAGATGAAGTCCTTAATTATCAAGAGCACCTCCCTTTGAACTCAGATTTTTGATGTGAATTTAAACGTTGCACATAAATTTCTGTTTACTTTCCCCTAGTCCCTTGTTTGTATCATTGTTTTCCTCCCGGATGTAACAACTTCCATGTACCATATCCATGGTATGGAAAAACCTATGGACCCATTGTGTGCTAGGAATATTCTTGATTGCCCAATGCCTTTCACCAATTACGACCATATTAGGCGTGTTTTCTATGCCTATATTTTGTTTCTTCATTTTTAAGGGCCAATTATAGTCTAGCGCAGTGCTTCTTGAGGCCTTCCCCTAGATTGCATGTTCTCCCATTGTTTTTTGATATGTATTCCCCATGGGTCCTCTTCTTGAACTTCGTCACTGTCAATATTCCAACGATATACCACCTATTTCAATTTTTCAATCAGATTATGATATGCATAAACAAATTTCGCTTCCATGTCCTTGGGTTTCCTATGGAAGATGAAGTTTTTAATTCTTGAGAGCACCTCCCTTTGAACTGATATTTTCGATGTGAATTTAAAATTTGCACATAAATTCCTGTTTACTTTCCCCTAGTCCCTTGTTTGTATCATTGTTTTCCTCCCGGATGTAACAACTTCCATGTACCATATACATGGTATGGACAAACCTATGGACCCATTATGTGATAGGAATATTCTTGATTGTCCAACGCCTTTCACCAATTACGACCATCTTAGGTGTGTATTATATGCCTATATTGCTTTTCTTCATTTTTAAGGACCAGTTATAGTCTAGCACATTGCTACTAAAGGTATTCCCCTAGATTGCATGTTCTCCCACTGTTTGTTGATCTAAATTCCCCATGGGTCCTCTTCTTGAACTTCGTCACTATCAATATTCCAATGATATACCACCTATTTTAATTTTTCAATCAGCTTATGATATGCATAAACAAATTTTTCTTCTATTTCCTTGGGTTGCCTATGGAAGATGAAGCCCTTAATTCCTTAGAGCACCTCCCTTTGAATTGAGATTTTCAATGTGAATTTAAATGTTGCACATAAATTTCTGTTTACTTTCCCCTAGTCCCTTGTTTGTATCATTGTTTTCCTCCCGGATGTAACAAATTCCATGTACCATATCCATGGTATGAAAAAACCTATGGACCCATTGTGTGCTAGGAATATTCTTGATTGTCCAACGTCTTTCACCAATTACGACCATATTAGGCATGTTTTATGTGCCTATATTGTGTTTCTTCATTTTTAAGGGCCAGTTATAGTCTAGCGTAGTGCTACTGGAGGCCTTCCCCTAGATTGCATGTTCTCCGACTGTTTGTTGATCTGTATTCCCCATGGATCCTATTCTTGAACTTTGTCACTGTCAATATTCCAACTATATACCACCTATTTTAATTTTTCAATCGTCTTATGATATGCATAAACAAATTTCACTTCGATGTCCTTGGGTTTCTTATGGAAGATGAAGTCCTTAATTCTTGAGAGCACGTCCCTTTGAATTGAGATTTTCGATGTGAATTTAAACGTTGCACATAAATTCTTGTTTACTTTCCCCTAGTCTTTTGTTTGTATCATTGTTTTCCTCCTGGATGTAACAATTTCCATGTACCATATCCATGGTATGGAAAAACCTATGGACCCATTGTGTGCTAGGAATATTCTTGATTTTCCAATGCCTTTCATAGAAAAAAAATTTCTCTCGAGGGTCTTGAGTACCCTTGTACCGGTTCATCAATTCAAAGTCTATCGTGGGATGGAACATGAATTTTATGTATTCTTCCACCTGCACCCATTCATGTATATTTTCACAATGGTCCACTAGCGCGCATGTGTCCCTTTGACTACCGTGTCCATGGCTTGTATCCTTTATGTCTCAGGCACCAACCCTTCCATCTACACCAAAAATGTGTATACTGGGTATGTACCATCAAAACTTGGTAGGTCGCATAACTTTGATGCAATCTAGCGCACTGCCTTGGTGATTCATGCACATCTCTTGGTTAATACCTCATACAAGTTATTCTACCATCTACCCATAACATCCTTCAAATTTGTGTCATAAGAGAGAACGCTTCTCCAACTCAGTTTTCCATTAGTTGTTGGATTAACATAATCCTTCCTATTCCCGGTGATGTTATATATGTTTTCAATGATGTTAATCCGTGCATCCTCATTCATGGGCTCATTATACTTGTCATCCTCATTTGGATCCAATGGTGCAACAACGTGCAAGGTGTCTGTCTCAAAGGAAATCTGTTATTGCTTTAGTTTTAGTACCACATTGTTATCAAATGCCCAGTCAATGCTAAGTAGAGATGGGTAGGGGTCTAAGTCATCCATAATCTCAATCACCTAAAAATATGCTTTGGTATTTACTTGATCAATGTTCACTTCCACTTAATATAGCCTTCCAATAGGATATATTCCATATTGGTTGGAGAGTTTGAGTTGAATAGGGGACCATACCAAGTTTGGTTTACCCATCAAATCCCAATATTTCTTTGGAAAGATGTTCACATCAGATCCCAGGTCCAACATAAAATTGTCCATCTCATAGCTTCCGAGCTCAGTTGTGATCTTAAATTCTCTTCCCATGCACTTATGTTTGTTCACCTGACTCACATCCCGTCCTAGTAGCAGGGCTGAAATAGCCATAATGGCCTCCTCTTCCCCCATACATCTTGTTAACATGTGGGTCAATTTCTTTGTAGCTTTAGGATCACTTAACATATTAAGGAAACAATGCATGAAGTCACTTAATTTTTTTTTTATTCCACCTTGCGGGTAGTGTTGTGTTGATTTTCTTCTCGCATCATGCATCACATATCTTTGCACATACATATGTCTTCCATTTCCTTTTGTGCTACACATTGTACTTCCTGACTCCTGTGGGTTTCTTCCAACACCCTCTGTGCCATGCACTGTTATTCTTCACACACCCAAGCTTCTTCCAGTTCCCTCTGCACTATGCACTACAACTCTTTGCGTGCTCTATCCTCTTCTAAATCCCTCTTTGCCTCATGTGGATTTATTTTGCTACACGATGTTGAACTTGGGATGTGTTTGCACTGATTTTATGATCTTCCCTTTGATATTATGACCTTAACTTTATCCTCATTCCAAGTCAACTGCCATACGAATGCCTCCTCGGGTTACCATGCATACATCAACTTCTTATTTTGGATTATGACCTTCACATGGATCAAAAATCACTATATTGCAGTGCCCATTCTTCTCTTCCATTTTGACAAGTTTGGGAAATACTCTATGACATTATTTGTGTCGTGGCAATACCCATAGAATGCATGTAGATTGGTACAAAATCATGACAAGTGGCCTACTTCGCCATGGTTAAAGCAGGTAGGTGATCTTCCTCCACCACCAATGTATCATCTTCCTTGTCCATATCCTCCTCTCTGGACTCCTTGGTATCCTCCTCTATCAAATCCTCTTCATTCTCCACTATTTGGTTTTTCTTGAACTTGGAAAGCATCTATAGTGTGCTCTTGCATTAGCTACAATGACTAGTAGTTATTCACATCATGTACCATATATTTGAAAAACTCACAAAATAGAGTGTGCATAGTCTTATAATATTGTTGGTGTGTTTGGAAATAGGGGGTTTATATGGCTCCATTGTCTGCAAATCTCACACCACTCGCTCTTTGGTCTAGTTGGAAACAGATTCAGTGTGCTCATCACCATGTAACTCCCCAACATAGGGCATCTGTTCCTATGATGACCTTTTGTGTGACATGTAGTATGCCACACATTCCTACACACCACCTTAGTCTTATCCATATATTGTAGTTGCACGGTGAGGTTTGTGAGTTGATATTGTACCTATGCTAGCCCTTCTGATGTTTCTCCACCTCCTGGCATAACTTCTAAGTGCATTGAAATTTCCACGACCTCTACCTGGGTCTTCACTTTCTACTGGGTGAGCATGACATGAATATGGGGTAGGAGTCCTACAATAAACCATTATCGATGTTGGACATATTGGATCTGAAACTTCAGTCTGCCCAACAATATTTTTAACCGTTGTTCATAGTCCCACATAGTTTCTACAACTTGATACTTGATCTCTTTGATCTCAATTATGCACTGTGATTCTGAATTAGGCTTATGAAATTCCCTAAGTAGATGTCTCTTTATCTCTATTAGGGACCTTTATTGTCCCACTGGTGTAGTAGCCTTGTACTTCATGTACCACATTATAGCTCTATCTCTAAAGGTGGTATCCAACTACACAATCTTGGATGCCTCATTTGTGACTCTCTTCATAGACCATATAGCTTCACATGTAAACCAATGTTGTTTTGCATCGTCTCTTCCCGTCCCATGAAATGTGGGAAGCCTCGTAGTTGAGTCTTAGTTCACCATACTTGATCTAACACCTTTTCTTCATGACTGAATACTACTTTCTATTGTTTATATTGATGTGCCTCCTTGCAAAGTATTGTTGACTTCGATTTCTCCTCCACTCGTATATTCTAATGTCTCTTCTTCTACTTCTCTTACCTCTACACTTTCTCCGTTTTCTTATTCTTGAGGAAAAATGTGCAAGGGGGTTGGTTCAAAGAGGGGTTCCTCTATACTCTCTCATCATCTTCAGTGAGGGATCCATAAACGCTTCCTACCTTTATTTGTGCAAGCCTGCTCACAATTGATAAGGTCTATTCCCTTTCTTAGAGCGATCCATCACTATCTTCTGCTGCATTGGCGCTACTTCTCTATGCCCCATCTTTTTCTGATGCTTCTATATATCTTACTGACCAAATTTATCTAACTTCATCTTCTTCGAACGTACTCCCACTGCTTCTGGTATCCTCTCTTGATATATTACTTCTAATGTCACATCTCTTTGATGGACTCTAAACTTCTTCTATGCTTCTCTTTGAAACAAAAATGTCTCCCACACACCCTTCTGGTGCAGTTTCTTTTCTCTCCATCTTGGGTCTAATTACTCATTCTTCACCCCTTTCTTTCTTTTCTTCACTCCTCTACTTGGATTGCCTCCTTAGCTCAAATATTCTTGTGTATCTCTCAACTCTTTTTCTCCTCTTCTCTTTTGGGTGCATTCTCTTCTCACCTCATCTCATCTTCTTTTGGATCCATTCTGTTGGATCCATTATTTCTCTCTTCTTACCCCTTCTTTCCATCCCCACTTCACCTCCACGTGGGGGGTTTTACTCAACCATTCTATTGGGATCCATGTGCATTAGCCCCTTCTCTACAAACAACACCTTTTTCCATAGAAGGATTTCTTTCAATAATCTCCTTTTAGGGCCAACTGCAAATTTTCTTTCAGCGCTACTAAAGGACTCGCTACCCTCAACAAAAAAATCCACAATATACCCTTCTTTTACATGCTCAAACCAGAAATCGATAGATCTGACCCACTTATTATCCACATAGCTGAGCCTATTGACCGTATTCTAGTCCCAAACCAATGATTATTGGGCTCCCCATGCAGAGTTAATCTTTTTCTACCTCTTTATCCACTCAAACAATAAACAAGGAAACTCAACAAATAAAATTTCATGTAAATCTATATAGATGTACCTTCGTTTCAAATGTTTTAGGTTGATATACAAGTTCCTAGTCTCTTATTACGCAAACTCATCCTCCTTTTCAGATATCCAGCCTTTTATTTCCTTCCTAGAAGGTTTATACCTCATTTTCTTCCTTCAACATGTAGTACAAAACCTTCAGGTCTTGACAACATAACCATTTGTTGGCTCGATTGGGGGGTTATAGATCAAGGGTTCGATAGGATTTACCAAAAAATTCCCATAAGCATTGGCATATTCAATCTTCAAGGAATGGACAATGCCTCACCCGAAACGCCATGGGAATCACAGAGACCATTGGTCTTGTGCAGGGTGTGAAGGAATAAAACATGCAGGAAACCTTCGTCAACTAGTCATTCATAACTACCACAAGCTAATGTGCATA
>JASDQU010103869.1:182523-195489 GCA_032191745.1 Picea mariana | reverse complement strand
AATTGTTTGTGGAAATAAGACATGTGATATGGGTGTGCATAATGAACCATATCAACACCATCATTTCCAAGGATTTTTTTCAAGGAAGAAGATGGAATACTCATCAATATTCATGGAACAAGATCGATAATAACAATATCGAGGAAGAATATGGAATACTCATCAATATTCATGGAACATGGCGTCACAAAACAATTATTCAACAATAAATTATTAGAGACCAAGAAAAGTTACAACAAGAATACATGGAATCATAGGAAAGAAAATTATGCAACAATCAACCATCAAGGATTAAGAGCGAAAATAATTGAGTTTGGATGAATTGATCCTTTTTCGATGTGCCAATATTGTTGAAGGTTATGAATGCCATATATCCTTGTGTCCTCAACCTTATCTAATCGATGACAATTTTAAAAGATTGTTCATCCTATGAGGATAAGTTTATGATTGCCTATACTTTGAGGACACAACATTTTTAAGGGGGGAAAACTTGCAATATACCTAATGTATATTACAATTGTTATCATAATGTAAGAAATAAATATCCCGTCATAATAATCATAAGGAAAATATCATGTAATAATAGTCATAGGATGATTATTATGTAATTTATCATTAATATGTAATAATGATAAGTCATGCCCTTTTCCAAGTACATGTCTTATCACCCCTATGTGTATTTATATGCAAGTTCATTGTATCTCAAGACATGTCAATGAATAACGAATAATAATTATTTATTCCTTGTGGAATATATGGATTTGTTCATGGTATAATGGATGCCCAAGTGAAGTGACCAAGTGGTTCGCTTCGCATGTGCTCCAATTTTTATGATTTTTCTTGATAGCCTTCGATGTCTTTAGTTTTCCCCTTGGCAAGCCATTTAACCCCAAATTCTATATCTTCCAAAGCAAAAACCTCTTTCTTTGTGATAAGGGTTTGGAATTTGTTCGCAACATGAGGTGATTCATAAAGCTTCTTAAGATAAGAATTATATTCCCTTAAGGGAATCATAACATTATTTTATTTAGTGTTATGAGTTAGAATTTTCATCTATAATTTCTTAGGATCAAATTTAGAAAGATGTAAAAGATTATCTTTCTTTCCATATACACAATATCTTTTTTTCTTCTTATTTTGATAATGGATTTGTAGTTATTTATCTTGTTAGATTTTAAGGCCTTGTCAGAGGCCTCATTGGTGGATTTTCTAGCAATTTTACACTCTTTATCATACCAAGGGTTGGCCATTCTATTTTCATTTTTATATTAAATTTGAAGAGAATACTTGTTTTTACAAGTTGAGAGTGTTGTTGTAAAATTAGGATAGAGGTATTCAATATATTAATTTTTTCATAAAATAACCTTTGGTTCTCCATATGTATCATGAAGAATTCACCCATTTATTAAACTTTTAAATTTATAGGCAATGCTTAAAATTTTATTTAATATTCATGAAGTTGGATTTGTCCATGGCATATGATAGGCTAAATTGGCACTTCATCAAAAAAATGATGGAGGGTTTTGGATTCTCTTTAATTTGGATTAGGTGGATCATGAACCTAGTAAGGTCAACATTATTTTCTATACTTGTGAATGGATCCCATCTTAGATAGGACAATATACGCAATGATGTTAAACATGGGGTGACAGATATGGTAATGGGGAAATCACCAAGACTGGATGGTTTCTTGATGGATTTTTAAAAATAATGTTGGGAAATAATTGATCTAGAACTATGGCTTGTTATTGAGAAATCACATCAAATGAGAGGAGACCTTCGAATTACCTTTAATTCCACCTTATAATTCTCATACCTAAGGATAGGAACATTACATTAAGAAAAAAATCCATACCTATCCCCCTTTGTAAATGTTCCTAAAAAATAATTTCTAAAACCTTAGATGTGAATGAAGCTCTCCATATTCGAGATCTCGACCTCTTGTCATCGATATTTTTATGGACTGTCTAAGGGTAAATGTATTTCAACATACATTCTAGAACCACCTGGGCCATCTGAGCTAAGTCCTTCTTATGGGACTTGGAAATATTTCCCTAGTGACCTCGAGGTCGTTGGTTGGGGTGATGTTCCCATTGTGCATATCCTTCTTCTTCTTTCTATCTCTCTTGGGTTTGTTGATAGCATTGAAGACAGGGAGGGCTGCACATGATAGGGGGGAAGCCCATATAGTTATACTATCTGATTCAGAAAGGATGTTGATCCATGGTAGTGGAATCATTGGCTCTTGCCCCCGGGGATTTACCCACCACATAAGCTTCAAAGCATAGTTCAATGAAATATTTGTTAGCTCGGTTGCTGTAGTAGGCAAAATTTGGGTTGAGTCCCCTACCCAAGAGATGGACTCGAACATACAATTCATGTGGGAGTTCAATTGTTGGTCGTTGGGATTCATTTGTGGTTGGGAGCCAAGCGTATGATTCTCGCCTGTTGGAAGTAGGAATCATGTTGGGGAACTCATGATTGAAGTGGAATTTCTAACACCGCCCAATCCTCTGGTTTAATCGTTTCCTTGCCACTGGTCTACACCATGCTTTTGAAGCTCTCTATCTGTAGTGGTCAAACTTGTATCCAATGATTGAAAAGTAGTCAAGGGGGATAGAAATAATGGTGAATTGATATTCCCATGTGACCACTTTCTTTGTCAAATATCTTTTTGGGCTAAATGGGTATCCTTACGGTGATGATTGTTCTCGATTTTCTTGGTAGTCAAATCTACCATGGCCCTAACCATACTATACTGATATCCTACCGATGTGCCTCTCGTGTCATGTTTCCATAACTGTTCACATCCCTCAGTCCTACATGACATGTATGAATCCGATTGCTTAGCCCTTCACTATTTAATAATTCCATGTGTCCCATGGCTCCCCTACAAGAGCCTGTTATTCCATCCTGTAAGGTGTACATTGGTAGTTACTTCACATACTTGGTCGAATCAGCTAAATTTTTGCACATACACATTTGTCCTGTATTTTGGATTACCAAACCTTGTCCTATCCTACTAATGAATGGGTAATGCTATCTTCATGATACCTACCTACCTAACCCATATGCTATGCTAATTGTGAAATTGTTTGTTCATTTAGAGCACATTCGACCCCTATGGGCCATCATACACCTTGAGTCAACTGTCGTTAATCAATCCTTTGAGGGGTTGAACTTTTAGTGTTGATAACTTTGTTTCCCCTGCCTTACTAATGTATACCAATCTAAACGATCCTAATCAACACATGCGAGATTTTCTACGGTTCTTAAGAAACTTGCTATCCAAGAGTAATACCAGGAACCGGGCTGTAAAATTTTCGTCAAATGTTACGATCGTGCTAGGCCTTCTGTCTTTGTTTATCAACCAAATGTTTTTTCCCTACAAAGCGTTAGTCTTCTTCGAGTATGATTATCTCTTCCAACCACTTCTAAAGTGATTGGTCGTTTGACATCTGTGTCACGAGAAAAATTCACATACTTGGTACCACAAATTCTAAGGGCATCACAACCTCTTTACCATAGATCAACTTGAAGGGTGTATGGTTAGTCAATCATTTACATGTTGTTATAGACACCCATAGTATTGATGGAATTAACTGATCCCAATTGTCACGTTTCACATTACAAACCTTGATAAATGCATGCTCTAATATCTTGTTGAAGGATTCAACTATGTCGTTGTCTTGTGGGTGATATGGTGTACTCTTTTGGTGATGGATCATTAATTCCCGAATGAGTGTGTGGATAGTGTCTTTAAAAAATTGTGCACCCTTATTACTCATTAACACCTTTGGGCAACCAAACCTTGTGATCACATTCTCAAATATGAAGCACGTGGTTGTCTCTACTATACAATCTTTCACCAATGTAGCTTCTTATTAGCATGTCAAGTACTTTGTGGTGGTAATAATGTATCATGCACCAGCTTTGCATGCTAGGAGACTAATGGGTCCCACAAAATCAACAACCCATTTGTCAAATGACTCAAGCGCTATGATCGAGACAAGTGGGAGTTCATCCCTTATGCAATGCTTCTCGATCATTTGGTAGGAATTGCAACACTTGCAATATTACTTAGAATATTCAAACACTGATGACCACCATAAATCCATGCGTAGAACTTTCTACGGCGTTTCCTTTCTGGCATTGTATCCCACTATAATGCCTTCATGTGCTTCATACAGAATCATGTCGTGTTCATGTTCTAATATGCACCTGCACATGATTCCATCCACACCAAGCTTGTACAAGTGGCCTGTGATCAACTGGTTATTGACATTGTGGGTCACCAATTATTTGCTCTGTGTCAAAGTGTAACCTTCCAACGTGTGACTTGTTGTGAGGTAGGAAAAAAGCTCGGTGAGTTGATCCAACACTTCTTTGAATATGAATATATGTGCGTCGAGAAGCTCATCATCTAAACTACCTCCAATTTCCCCTGACTCTATTTGTGAGAGGATATATATCCCAACATTATGTTTTCCTAGCTTGACGACTACTTCAAAATAAAATACTTGAAATAATAACAACCATCGACATATTCTCCCCCTCAACACTGGTTTGTTGACCAAATACTAGAGTGTCGAATGGTCAGTAAAAATTTTGAAGGAGATATCGAGTAAGTAATGTCAAAATTTGTATAGGGTATAGACCATTGTGAGTCCTTCGTGCTTCGTGGTTGTATAAATATTCTCTGAATATGATAATTTCCTGTTGGAAAAATAAACTGGGTGATCAATGTTATTTTCTCCAGGTTGTGCAAGCACTACTCCAAGTGAAACTGAGGATGCGTCCACATGCACATGGTATATCTTGGTCCAATCTAGGAATATCAGGATCGATGCAATCACTAAATTCTCTTTCAGCATGTCCAACACCTCCTGGAATTCTTGGGTCCATACATACTTCATATCCTTGCCCGGTAACTTCTCCAATGGCGAAAAAAATTTAGAATAACTTTGTATGAAACGTCTATAGTATTTGGTGTGTCCCAAATTTGCACACAACTCTCTTACGGAAGTGGGTGTCAGCTTATCCACTATTGCTGCAATCTTTTCTTGATCAATGAGAAATCCCTCCTTGCATATGCCATGTCCCATTAGTGTTCCAAAAAGTGTACAAGATATGAATTTTTTCAAGTTCAATGAGATCTGCAGCTGTCTACACCTATCCAACATCAATCGTAATGCCTACATATGTTCTTTGAGTAGGCTGAACACCATCCAATCTTCCAAGTGTACCTCTAGAAACTTATGCATGAAATCCTTAAAAGTTGTGACCACAATTCAAAAAAACACCGTAGGTGCATTCTTCAGGTCAAAAGGAAATACTGTGTATGCAAATGAGCCCCATTCTATTGCAAACATGTATTTTCTTGGTATTCTTTTGTAATATGCACTTGGTGATAACCTGAGAAGCCATCTATGAATGAGTAGGCTTTGTGCCCACCCATGTTCTCTAGTACCTCATTTGTAAATGGTGTTGGAAAGGGATTGTGTACACATGTTGCATTTAAGTTGTGTAGGTCTAAAAAAATTCTTAGATCACTTGTCTTCTTTGGTTGCACCACTACCAGGATAATCCAATATGACTTCTCCACAGGGACAATGATTCCTATCTCTAGCATTTGATCCAACTCTTTGTACACTTTTTCCTTGTACTTTGGGTTCAATCGATAAGGTCTCTTTTTTACCAACTTAGAATCAGGCTTCAAATGAATCTTTGTTTCTTCGAGGGATACTGCAATCCCCTTCACTTCCAAAAAAATCCTTGGAAACATGTATTCATATTATTTCAACAAGTCAGTACCATTTGTGTCACTATCTCTTGATCCCAGTAGTCACCAATTATGACCATCTTAGGTGTGTCTTCTATGCCTATATTGTGTTTCTTCATTTTTAAGGGCCAATTATAGTCTAGTGCAGTGCTACTGGAGGCCTTCCCCTAGATTGCATGTTCTCCCACTATTTGTTGATATGTATTCCCCATGGACCCTCTTCTTGAACTTCGTCACTATCAATATTCCAACGATATACCACCTATTTTAATTTTTCAATCGGCTTATGATATGCGTAAATAAATTTTGCTTCGATGTCCTTGGGTTGCCTATGGAAGATGAAGTCCTTAATTATCGAGAGCACCTCCCTTTGAACTCAGATTTTCGATGTGAATTTAAACATTGCACATAAATTCTTGTTTACTTTCCCCTAGTCCCTTGTTTATATCATTGTTTTCCTCCTGGATGTAACAACTTCCATGTACCATATCCATGGTATGGAAAAACCTATGGACCCATTGTGTGCTAGGAATATTCTTGATTGCCCAATGCATTTCACCAATTACGACCATATTAGGCATGTCTTCTATGCCTATATTTTGTTTCTTCATTTTTAAGGGCCAGTTATAGTCTAGCGCAGTGCTACTTGAGGCCTTCCCCTAGATTGTATGTTCTCCCATTGTTTTTTTATCTGTCTTCCCCATGGGTCCTCTTCTTGAACTTTGTCATTGTCAATATTCCAACGATATACCACCTATTTCAATTTTTCAATCGGATTATGATATGCATAAAAAAATTCGCTTCGATGTCCTTGGGTTTCCTATGGAAGATGAAGTCCTTAATTCTTGAGAGCACCTCCCTTTGAACTGATATTTTGAATGTGAATTTAAAAGTTGCACATAATTCATGTTTACTTTCCCCTAGTCCCTTGTTTGTATCATTGTTTTCCTCCCGAATGTAACAACTTCCATGTACCATATCCATGGTATGAACAAACCTATGGACCCATTGTGTGATAGGAATATTCTTGATTGTTCAACGCCTTTTACCAATTACAACCATCTTAGGCATGTATTCTATGCATATATTGCTTTTCTTCATTTTTAAGGGCCAGTTATAGTCTAGTGCATTGCTACTAGAGGTCTTCCCCTAGATTGCATGTTCTCCCACTGTTTGTTGATCTGAATTCCCCATGGGTCCTCTTCTTGAACTTCGTCTTTGTCAATATTCCAACGATATACCACCTATTTTAATTTTTCAATCGGCTTATGATATGCGTAAACAATTTTTTCTTCGATGTCCTTGGGTTTCCTATGGAAGATGAAGTCCTTAATTCTTTAGAGCACCTCCCTTTGAATTGAGATTTTCGATGTGAATTTAAATGTTGCACATAAATTTCTGTTTACTTTCCCCTAGTCCCTTGTTTGTATCATTGTTTTCCTCCCGGATCTAACAAATTCCATGTACCATATCCATGGTATGGAAAAATCTATGGATCCATTCTGTGCTAGGAATATTCTTGATTGTCCAATGCCTTTCACCAATTACGGCCATCTTAGGCGTGTCTTTTGTGCCTATATTGTGTTTCTTCATTTTTAAGGGCCATTTATAGTCTAGCACAGTGCTACCGGAGGCCTTCCCCATAGATTGCATGTTCTCTCATTGTTTGTTGATTTGTATTCCCCATGGGTCCTCTTCTTGAACTTTATGACTCTCAACATTCCAACTATATACCACCTATTTTAATTTTTCAATCGGCTTATGATATGCATAAAAAAATTTCTCTTCGATGTCCTTGGGTTTCCTATGGAAGATGAAGTCCTTAATTCTTGAGAGAACCTCCCTTTGAATTGATATTTTCTATGTGAATTTAAACGTTGCACATAAATTCTTGTTTACTCTCCCCTAGTCCCTTGTTTGTATCATTTTTTTCCTCTCAGATGTAACAACTTCCATGTACCATATCCATGGTATGGAAAAACCTATGGACCCATTGTGTGCTAAGAATATTCTTGATTTTCCAACGCCTTTCATAGAAAAAAATGTGCTCCCGAGGGTCTTGAGTACCTTTGTACCGGTTCATCAATTCAAAGTCTATTGTGGGATGGAACATGAATTTTATGTATTCTTCCACTTGCACCCATTCATGTATATATGCACAGTGTCCCACTAGCGCACATGTGTCCCTTTGACTACTGTGTCCATGGCTTGTATCCTTTATGTCTCAGGCACCAACCCTTCCATCTACACCAAAAATGTGTATACTGGGTATGTACCATCAAAACTTGGTAGCTCGCATAACTTTGATGCAATATAGTGCACTACCTTGGTGATTCATGCACATCTCTTGGTTGATACCTCATACAAGTTATTCTACCATCTGTCCATAACATCCTTCAAATCTGTGTCATAAGAGAGAACGCTTCTCCAACTCAGTTTTCCATCAGCTGTTGGATTAACATAATCCTTCCTATTCCCCGTGATGTTATATATGTTTTAAATGATGTTAATCCCTGCATACTCATTCATGGGTTCATTATACCTGTCATCCTCATTTGGATCCAATGGTGCAACAACGTGCAAGGTGTCTGTCTCAAAGGAAATCTGCTATTGCTTTAGTTTTAGTACCACATTGTTATCAAATTCTCAGTCAATGCTAAGTAGAGATGGGTAGGGGTCTAAGTCATCCATAATCTCAATCACCTAAAAATATGCCTTAGTATTTACTCACTCAATGTTCACTTCCACTTAATCTAGCCTTCCAATAGGATAGATTCCATATTGGTTGGAGAGTTTGAGTTGAATAGGGGACCATACCAAGTTTGTTTTACCCATCAAATCCCAATATTTCTTTGGAAATATGTTCACATCGGATCCCAGGTCCAACATAAAATTGTCCATCTCATAGCTTCTGATCTCAGTTGTCATCTTAAATTCTCTTCCCATGCACTTATGTCTGTTCACCTGACTCACATCCCGTCCTAGTAGCGGGGCTGAAATATCCATAATGGTCTCCTCTTCCCCCATACATATTGTTAACATGTGGGTCAATTTATTTGTAGCTTTAGGATCACTTAACATCTTAAGGAAACAATGCATGAAGTCACTTACTTTTTTTTTTATTCCACCTTGCAGGTAGTGTTGCGTTGAGTTTCTTCTCGCATCATGCATCACATATATTTGCACATACATATGTCTTCCATTTCCTTTTGTGCTACACGTTGTACTTCCTCACTCCTACGGGTTTCTTCCAACACCCTCTGTGCCATGCACTGTAATTCTTCACACACCCAAGCTTCTTCCAGTTCCCTCTGCACTATGCACTACAACTCTTTGTGTGCTCTATCCTCTTCCAAATCCCTCTTTGCCTCATGTGGATTTATTTTTCTACACGATGTTGAACTTGGGATGCGTTTGCACTGCTTTTATGATCTTCCCTTTGATATTATGACCTTAACTTTCTCCTCATTCCAAGTCAACTCCCATATGAATGCCTCCTTAGGTTACCACCCATACATCAACTTCTTATTTTGGATTATGACCTTCACATAGATCAAAAAACACTATATTCCAGTGCCCATTCTTCTCTTCCATTTTGACAAGTTTGGAAAATCCTTTGTGACATTATTTGTGCCATGGCAATACCCATAGAATGCATGTAACTTGGTACAAAATCATGACAAGTGGCCTACTTCACCATGGTTAAAGCAGGTAGGCGATCTTCCTCCACCACCAATGTATCATCTTCCTCGTCCATATCCTCCTCTCTAGACTCCTTGGTATCCTCCTCTATCAAATCCTCTTCATTCTCCACCATTTGGTTTTTCTTGAACTTGGAAAGCATCTATAGTGTGCTCTTGCATCAGCTACAATGAATAGTAGTTATTCACATCATGTCCCATATATTTGAAAAACTCACAAAATGGAGTGTGCATAGTCTTATA
Source organism: Picea mariana (assembly GCA_032191745.1). Lineage (NCBI taxonomy): Eukaryota > Viridiplantae > Streptophyta > Pinopsida > Pinales > Pinaceae > Picea > Picea mariana. The sequence continues at coordinate 185,763 of JASDQU010103869.1, read as the reverse complement.
ATACTTTTGGTGTGTCTGGAAATAGGAGGTTTATATGGCTCCATTATCTGCAAATATCACACCACTCACTCTTTGGTCTAGTTGGAAACAGATTCAGTGCGCTCGTCACCATGTAACTCCCCAACATAGGGCATTCGTTCCTATGATGACCTTTTGTGTGACATGTAGTATGCCACACATTCCCACACACCACCTTAGTCTTATCCATATATTGTAGTTGCACAGTGAGGTTTGTGAGTTGATATTGTACCTATGCCAGCCCTTCTGATGTTTCTCCACCTCCTGGCATAACTTCTAAGTGCATTGCAATTTCCACGACCTCCACCTGGGTCTTCACTTTCTACTGGGTGAGAAAGACATGAATATGGGGTAGGAGTCCTACAATAAACCATTATCGATGTTGGACATATTGGATCTGAAACTTCAGTCTACCCGACAATATTTTGAACCGTTGTTCATAGTCCCACATAGTTTCTACAACTTGATACTTGATCTCTTTGATCTCAATGATGCATTGTGATTATGAATTAGGCTTATGAAATTCCCTAAGTAGATGTCTCTTTATCTCTATTGGGGACCTTTATTGTCCCACTGGTGTAGTAGCCTTGTACTTCATGTACCACATTAGAGCTCTATCTCTAAAGGTGGTATCCAACTACACAATCTTGGATGCCTCATTTGTGATTCTCTTCATAGACCATATAGCTTCACATGTAAACTAATGTTGTTCTGCATCGTCTCTTCCCGTCACATGAAATATGGGAAGCCTCGTAGTTGAGTCTTAGTTCACCATACTTAATCTAACACCTTTTCTTCATGACTGAATACTACTTTCTATTGTTTATATTGATGTGCCTCCTTGCAAAGTATTGATGACTTCGATTTCTCCTCCACTCATATATTCTAATGTCTCTTCTTCTACTTCTCTTACCTCTACACTTTCTTCAGTTTCTTCTTCTTGAGGACAAATGTGCAAGGGGTTGGTTCAAAGAGGGGTTCCTCTATACTCTCTCATCATCTTCAGTGAGGGATCCAGAAGCGCTTCCTACCTTTATTTGTGCAAGCCTACTCACAATTTCTAAGGCCTCTTCCCTTTCTTAGAGCGATCCATCACTATCTTCTGTTGTATTGGAGCTACTGCTCTATGCCCCATTTTTTTCTGATGTGCCTATATATCTTGCTGACCAAATTTATCTAACTTCATCTTCTTCGAACCTACTCCCTCTTCTTCTGGTATCCTCTCTGATGGCGACGCCTGCAACCTCTCAGCCCGCAGGTCAGAAGGCTGACGCACACACATGATCTTTCCTTTACCACGGCCCAAAGAACTCTTAAACGGTTCTTCTATTTCCCTATCAAGAAATCTACACCCACAACAAACTCTCACGGGATCCCCTCTTTACACTCAGGAGATCGGACTTCGCAACTTTGCGAACCCGATGGTCAGGCGTTGGTCTATTAAATCCCCGAAACTCGACAATAGTCAACGCTGACCTTTTCCTTTTCCCTTTCGGGATTTTCCCTTATTGCGATTTCGGCACTCACGATACCAAACAACTTGTTTCGCCGACTCTCGAATCCCGATTTGCCGAAACTCCGACACACGTGCTAGTTTGAATTTTCAACGCCTTCTCACCCCTGTTGGGATTTCGGATTTCGCGGTATCGCGAATCCTGATGAAACGTTTTCTTCAGAACTTCACTTTTCGAAAACCCGAAATAGTCTGCCACATGTTCACTTGCTAACTCCTCCGTGGCCCACACAATCCTTTGACTGTCAGGATATCGTGATTCCTACTGCAATGTTTTCAGGACTTCAACCCATGAAAACCCAATACCAATATCCATGCGTAAATCCAACGGCCTTCGTGGTTTAGATCTACGGTCCTACTCCTTCTAAACTTAGAACCTTTCGACGCCTTCACTGTAACTCCTCTGCTTCTTTGTGAGATCTGATGACTCATGGGACTTCGCGAATTCTCTCCAGAGAATTTCGATCGTCTGTCTTCCTGATGATTTTCTGCAACCTGAATCAAGTATTCCTCCGCGAAAACTTGTTCTCTTGTACGAAAACTTGCGATGCCTTCTTACAAGCTTGTAGGGTACAACTCCTGTGCAACCTTTTTAGCGATCATAAGGATTTATCCTTCCTGAGCTCCTTATAACTCTGAGTCTTAGAGAAGACTCTTGCGTGCACTCCTTGCGGCGGCTTTTAGACACTTCCAAGTGCTGAATTTCCTTTGACTCTGTGCACACCTGCGGCAATAGTCTCTCAATACTTCACTTAGGTCCACAACCCTAAGGCTTCACTCAACCTGCACACTCCTTGCATGGCTGTTGTGCCCAACTGCACTTCTGCGGAAATGAGAACAAAAGCTACCCTATCTAAACCCTCTGTCAATGCACTCCTTGCGGACACTTCAACTGAACTCCTTGCAGGAACTCTTGCTCAGGTAGAGAAACAATTGAAACTCATTCCATTTCCCTTTCAGACTTCAAACTCAAACATGAAATCATATACACAGCATATAAAGCAAATGTATAACAGGAAGCAAACATTCATGAGCATATCATTCAGCATCAATACACAGAGAACAAACACAAAACCATGAATTTGAATCAACCTCTTTCTATTAATCCAAATATCTGTACATGGGTGTTCTTACACAGCTCTCTGCATGCGCTTGCTCTTCTCAACAATGTTGCTTCATTCTTCATAATGTTACAATACACAATGACGGTGTCTATATCCCGTTTCCCTCTTGCGCTCTAAAAATGTCTAATCTATAATTAAATTCTATCTACATGCATTAACTACTTTAAATGCCTTCTACCTACTAAGGACGAGAGCAATCGCTCAAGGTCCGTTTACATTTTACAAGTGCGCTTCTTCTTAATGGCTTCATTTAAGATTGCGCATCAACTTCAAGGAAATTTCAAAAATTTGCACTGGCGCTTGCCCAGTTGTCCATTGTCTCTGCGTTGGCTCGCTTGATGTTGGCGATGCTCCTGCATCATACTCATTGGCTTGAAAAATTTCATGGGCTCCTGTCCATGAGCTCGTGCACGGTATGTCCATGCTTCTGGATCTCCGCTTCATTCTCCCAGTTGGCATATTCAACTAGATGGTTCTTCCACTTGACCAAATACTCAAAGTATTGTTTCCGCCTGGTCTTCTTGCTCACTCTTTTATCCAGTATGCGCTCCATCTACGGCTTATCTGCAACTGGCATCTGCTTTT
>JASDQU010103869.1:134909-165583 GCA_032191745.1 Picea mariana | reverse complement strand
CTGACCCACTTATTATCCACATAGCTGAGCCTATTGACCGTATTCTAGTCCCAAACCAATGATTATTGGGCTCCCCATGCAGAGTTAATCTTTTTCTACCTCTTTATCCACTCAAACAATAAACAAGGAAACTCAACAAATAAAATTTCATGTAAATCTATATAGATGTACCTTCGTTTCAAATGTTTTAGGTTGATATACAAGTTCCTAGTCTCTTATTACGCAAACTCATCCTCCTTTTCAGATATCCAGCCTTTTATTTCCTTCCTAGAAGGTTTATACCTCATTTTCTTCCTTCAACATGTAGTACAAAACCTTCAGGTCTTGACAACATAACCATTTGTTGGCTCGATTGGGGGGTTATAGATCAAGGGTTCGATAGGATTTACCAAAAAATTCCCATAAGCATTGGCATATTCAATCTTCAAGGAATGGACAATGCCTCACCCGAAACGCCATGGGAATCACAGAGACCATTGGTCTTGTGCAGGGTGTGAAGGAATAAAACATGCAGGAAACCTTCGTCAACTAGTCATTCATAACTACCACAAGCTAATGTGCATARTAATCTAAAAMAAGCATACAATCAAGTCATAATTCATCAGATGAAGACATAAACATGATTCATACTTTATTCATTAATATCAAAGACATTCACATACATTTTCATACACAAAAGCTAGAGCCTTCTCAAGATGCATTAACAATCAAAATAGAGATGCGCCATGCGCTCAAATATACTATCTCTCTCTGGTTTTTACACATAATATCTCTGAACATACCCATAACTAATACAGAATGGAACTAGATCTCTAACTCATCTACCCCTTACACATTACTCTCTTACCCTTTTCTTTACACATTCTACTAGTGAAAAAAAACCCAAGTCTTACATATCCGCATGCATCCCCCCATATCTTCCACATAGCGTGGAAATCATTAAAAAATTTCCAGCTCATGCATAACTTCAACCATGACCAATCGTTTTGTTAAAAAAATAGTTATAATGATTCCTGAAGATCTTTTTGGATCTGGTCTACATGCAGTTTCTTTAAGTGCTTGCACATAGTACAAAATGGGTTGGCGCACACAATAATTCCTTGGCTAGCGCGGACACTGAAACTTGTCTTCACATAATGCATATATTCATGGATTCATCTAGTGTGCCACCATTTGTTGAGTCCTCAACACACATTTTTCTTTCATCTTCGTGATGGACTACATATATTTGCATTCAAAAGTTCTTGATTTCCTTTTTTGTTACTTTCCATTAAGTTATTCATGCATTTTTTTTTTTATCTTTGGGGTACATTTGTCTTTATGATGACATCTTTAATAAAATTTTAGATTGATTTTGATCATCTCTTTTAATCCTTTTTCAAAATCATCTCAATAGTTCATTAGGCCATCCCATAGGATTTTTTCTTTACATCTTTTGAATCACCTAGATGTATCGTCGAGCTCATTTTGAAGATCACCCCAATGACATCTTTGGGTTTATCTTGATGAACCATCAAGATTATCTTAAAAATCATTCCGATGACATATTTGGAAGGCCCTCAATGGCCTATCAAGTGATGTTTATCTTTAAAATGTAGAGTATTTTGTATTGTCTTGATGGTCCATTGTGTTCTTTTAAAATATGTTATTTTAACATCTTTCATTTGGCCCTAATTATCATCAAGATGATGTTGAATGTTTCTCATCTTTCATTCATTTCTTATAGTTCATCTAGATTATTGGAAGTTTCGTGTTTCTCATATTTATAGCTTTCAATGACTCGGTTGTAACTCAAAATGTTCCTCTCAATTTTTGTGCCAATGAAAAAACAAAGAATTATCCTCTTGGTCTAGGGCACATTATTATTAAATATTGTTGCATTCAGTCCCACTAATAATTAGAATCCCAAAGTATATAAAAGTTTCTTTCAATTCAATATGAATATTGTTGGGATGAAACACTTGGGAATCTGCACAATGTAAGTATCATGTGAAAAGGCCCAGCCCATTTATATAATTATTGTTACTTTGAACTCAATAGTAGGTATGTTCATGAGGGTCCTTGAATAGTTCAAGAATTTTTGCAAATAGATTAATGAAAAAAATCCTGTAATCTCATTTTAACGAAGTGGATGCTATAAGGGGTCTCCAAACCAAAGTTAGGCACAACATATATAAGGAAGAAATTTCAAATATTCATGACACAAAGTTATAAAATCCATAAATATTAAAACCTTATAAGGGGGCTCCAGACCAAAGTTAGGCACAACGTATATAAGGCACAATTTCAAATATTCATGACACGAAGTTATAAAATCCATAAATATTAAAACCTTGAATATAATTGTGTTCAAATTTTTAAAGTGATATATTCACCTCGTCATATGAAGTCAAACCTAATACCACACCCATACATTAAGGAGGTTAAAGAAGTGGATTTGAAAAATATTGTGTGCCCCCACAATCATCTCAAGTCTACCATGTACCATATTGGTTTGGATTATGAAGACATGGGGAGGATTAATATAGCATTGTTATATTATAACATATGTTATATTACAGTGAGTGTTGAAGACACAATTATTTCAAAACATGTGCACTTTTCAGAACATTTTGTTTTCAACACTAACATTACCAATGTGCACAATTGTTCCAATGGGTGAGATATAAGACCATTATAATGCCTCATAAAGGGGTAATCCATCATCATAAGAAAAGAAAAATAAATCTAAAGAGGAAATCACAAAGAACCTAAGGAATACTTGAGGTCAAATTTTTAATACACACATCAATTTCCATAGGGCTATCAAAGTCACCAAAGTGCGGGTGAGATGTTTCAAATTTTTAAAGATGAAATTATCCCCCTCTACCCATACTAGTTGATCCATCCGATTATGATGAGAGGCATGTAGATGTAGATGTAGATGTATAGTCTAATATTTGAAAGTCTCACCTTCACAATGTAGCTACCATGCTAGTGATTTTTCCTTGATCTAAAATGATTGAATGAATTATTGATCATGCTAACCTAGACAAAAAAACAATTGTTAATGATCAAGGAAAGTGCATTGCATCCTTTTTAACCCAGTAACTTAGATATGTATTATAGATTTGAAAAATAAAAGGAATATGTGGCCACATATTGGGTGAATGTATTTGGGAAAACAAATAATTATCACAAAGTAATGAGAAAATGGTGGATTGAAGGAAAGTAATTCAAGTCTCACAATACTAGAATTTATATCCATTAGCCTGATAGAAAACTATATTTATGACGTGGCACTATTGAGAAAATTGCATTGGGGAAAAGGATGTTACTCATTTTAAATGAGATTGGGTACAACTCATGTACACTATTGGAAATGATGGATTATTCTTCAATTGGGCAACTATCCTCTCTCATATCTTAACAAAGTCATTGTCCGAAATTGCAATTCCACAACCTGGTTCCCCCCATGAGTTTTTCATGTATTCATGTCTTCTATATAATCTATACCAGTAATACCTTCCCAAGGATAGGATGAGAATAGATCATATCAAAACCACTACTGCAAGCTTATTGTCAACATTTGTGGGAACAAAAATACAAGTGGAAATTTAAAATAATATGTGATCACTTCTTTGTCTCACTATTTGAATTGATCTCTTTGTAAAACAACACCAATATTATTTGAGGAAGCTATAGAGGTTTTAGGATCAATAGGATATTGGTATGTGAATGAAGACATCACCTACCCAAGGTTCTATGGTGAAACTAAATCTCCTCATTTATTTCCTAGATTTGTACCCAATAGATTGGTACTTGAACATGTAGCTTATCAAACTATTCTTCACAACTTCGATGCTTCACTAATATAGGATCAAAAGAAACTATGGCCAACCTATCACATATACATAGGATCTTAAGGGATAAATATCTCCAAGTTTGCTAGAATGGAAACTAAATCTACTCTAGACTATAAGTTTGAGCAGGAAAGATTCATAAGGCATGATCATGAGAAAGTGGTATCTTCCCACACACCTCAAATATGAATTTCTTGCCCATATGCTCACAAATAATGGGAGCAATAGAAGGTGAAGAAAAGAACATTGTCTTTTGAAGAAGTGGAATCTAGAATGTGACAATAGGAGTAAGCAAGAGTAAAGAAACTGAAAATGGAGGAGGATGAAAAGAAAAAAGTCGATAAAGAATTAGTAAAGAGATGAAAAGATGAAGCTACAACATAAGAAAATACAAATCCATATGCTTACCATAATTACATATTTTCTTACCTTGTTCTAGAGCCAATAAATAGACACACATAGGCATAAAACTAACCATGGTGGTTGTGAGGAAAAAGGCACCCCCAAAACAATGATTACAAAACCATGCTTGTGGATAATGATGAAAATGATGTATTTGGTAACTAGTTGGATAATAAAAGTACATTAACCTTGATAATATGATTATTCATAAAGTAGAAAGTAATATAATGCACAGATAATGCGGATCTAAACACATCAAAGTTGCATTGAGAGGTTGATATCTAGCCTTCAATATGAGTACATAAATTGAATATATGTCAAGTTCTTTCATTAGAGAAATTTTTAGGTAAAAAATGGGCCTAAAAAACTGTGCTATCAACATCAACTTTAAAAGAACCAATAGGATTCAAGTTTTTGATGTCAACCATAAGGGTAAATAGTTTCGGAGGGAAAGAAAAAAACTGTTTTTTAATCGTATTTTTGACATATCTCCTTATAGGTTTAATCTCAAGTTTATGCACTCATTGGATGCATAGTTAAATTCCGCATCCAATGAGTTCCTACACTTGAAATTTGAGTAAACCTATAAATGGATAAGTCAAAAATACGATAAAAAAAATTGTTTACTTTCTTTCCCTTTGAAAATTCATAACTCTTATTTTATTATTTTAACTATTATTTATTATTTTTCTTAGGAGGCCCATTTTTAGACCTCAATATTTCTACTTTGAATAACCTCCTCTTTGAAGTTAAAGAAGAAAGAAGAAAGTGTCTCCTAATACAAGATTATGAGAGGAAAAGGTAGGAACCATTAATCTCCCTTCATTAATCTCCCTTGAAGAGAGAGATTATAAGGGGTAAAAATATCTCTAAAATGGTTGGGGTAATTGAAATAAATTGAGAAAGTTGAAGAAGTTGTTTTCTTACTCTTCATATATCCATTTGCCTCAACTTCATCAAATGGAATAAATCTAATCCATTTAGGGGAGGGAAGATTCATTCCTAAACCTATGTATATCCAATATCATGAAACGATTTCAAATGTTGAAACTACATTTCAGCTAAAGCCTTATCTTAAAGCATGAAATTGTTTGGGATATCAAATATGTTGGGTTGGTATATCACTAAAATTTCACCCAAAAACAATGGATTCAAAATATTCAATATATCAAAAAATCAACTATGACTAAACTTCAATGACTCCATGGTAGTTTTAAAAGTAAAAACAACATGTTAGAAATATGAAAAATAATCTAAGAGGTTTTTGCTTGAAACAAAATAGATAATATCATTTTGATTCCCAAAATTACTTAGAAGTAAACATGAAGATGCAAAGGGATTAGTGCATTGAAGCTTAAAATCAAGTATAATCCCAAATTTACTAATTGACTATGTTGATTTAAATTTATTACATCACAATTCCAAAGAATTATGGAGCAAAGTATACCATGGGATTCATTAATTGTTTCATCCCATCTTGAATTCACTTTCTTACCATGATTTTTGAACACAACTACACCATTAATCCTAATCCTAAATTGTATATCATTAACCAATATGAAAAGAGGAGAATCCCAATTGTAATGGTAGAACTAGAGCCTCAAGCCATACAATACATTATATATATTATATTGGAATATGTCACTTGCCGCAAATAGATAAGGCAAAAAACCTATGTTTATTCTCTTGTCATTTCAACAAATATGTAGGTTTCACTTGAACAGATGAGGAAGATGTTCCATGTTTACAAATATCAGTGAGAGAAGAATACAAGGAGTAGGTAAAATAATGAATGTTTGTTGTAGGAATATACAAAACACATTATATCCTAGGGCTTCATATGTTGTCCAAAATGTGTAGGATACCAAAAAAATGTCATGGAAACACAATAAAAATCATAAGAGAAAAGGGGAATGGTTGAGAAATAATGGGCTTTAACCTTACCTTTAAAGCCTTAACTTCTCATTTAATGTGATGAGGCCACCTATCGGTATAAATGATGGTGGTGAAGTTAAAACATGGGTTATTAGTAGAAATCAATGGGTTAAAATAAATGACCACCATATAATTAAATAATTTAGAGGAATTATTTCTAAATATAAGATGTGTTGGTTGTGGACACTGATTATCTTCCTGATTCATAGGTCTTTGTTTTTAGCCATGTTTATACCCCATGAAGACTTTACACCCCGAAAGAATGTACACTCCTCCACGTGGGAGAGTGTAGGGGGGGTTACCCCCTGCGGGGTGCGGGGGGTCCATCCCCTTGGGCTAGGGGATCTAGGGGCAAGCGGGCCCTCGAAGGAAAAATTGCCTTGTAAATGTATATTGTAATTTCATAGTAAATCTATACCGTTCATTATAAGGTTGCAGATCTGACGGTAGAAGTTATATTAGGGTTTTTTCCCTGGAAGGAAACCCTCCTTTATGACGGAAATGTATTGCGGCTATGTATCATTGCGAATATTGTATTCTGAGTGAGGAGACTGTGAGAGAAAGAAGAGAAAGTTACAATGAGTGTGTTGTAGGTTGTATCCCTTCATTTGCTAGATAATAATAAAGGAAGGACCTGGCAATTTATTTGGTGGACATAGCCCACACTGGGTGAACCACATATATCTGTGTCTCTATTGTATTGTTTATATTCTGTGTTTTATTTCCGCATTTGTTTTATTTTATTGCTCCATGATCCTGTTTTTCTAGCAAGATGTTATTTGCAAATAAAAACTCAATTAATCTTTGATTCATTATCTATTTTCTTTGTATTCATCATATCCATTAGCAATGAGGATCCTAGACATTGCCTTCATTTTTGTTTTCTTGATGGTTATCTCCAATCTCAATATGCATTGAATTTTGCAAGCCCTGAGCAAGGTTCCCCATGCATTTGCATTAGGATCTAATGGAATATATTTCAAAATGTCAAGTGTTTTCTCTAAATGCCATATATGCTCATGTGGGTCTAAATTGAGTTTTGAAGTATCTAACCGATTCAATCTCACTTATATCTTATTTTCTTTAATTCGGTAGTTGTTTCCTTGAAGGTAATCCATCTGCTACGTGGTTTCCATACTCCTTATCCCTAGTAAGGACCTCTTAAGGTGCCAAAATAGACCTGATGGGTTGTATCTAGTTGTGCATGATATTATCCTATTTACTTTGCGGATTTTATATCTGTTTACTTATGTTATTTACTGAAAAATTTTTTTAATGTGCATTCCAGGTATGAAACATGCATGCAACTTTCATTGAAAATTGAGCTAGAGGTTGTAGCATTGGAGACCTGTTACATCTACGTATATTTTATGCTAATAACACATATGTCACTAAATTGAATATTATCTCACAAATGAGTTACTTCACCCATCTTGATGACAACTAACAATATTCTTTTTAACAATGCTCAAAACACACTATCTATGAATTAGAACACATGTTCTAGTATGAATTATCTAACTTCAAACAAGGGTACTAGTTAGTATCATCTTTGAAAAGAAAACATCAATAATCTACGTTGTAAAAAAGATAAGATTGGATAATAGAATCTCCATATTGTTTATATCCTCAATGTACATAATTTTTATAATTATTTATAGGGGTGGCAATTTTCACCACAATAACCAACAATAATGGCATTTCATGACATAAATTTTGTTCAGGTATTCTTTCAAACACTTGGTGTGCATTCTCTATAGGAAATAAATGGTCACACACAAGTAGAAAACTAAACATTGTGACTATGTTGGGTTTACTCATGTGACTTGAATTTCATTTAAGAATGTCCATGCTCCATAGGGTGGTAATATTTTGATTGCCAACAATGACGATATTTAGAAAAATAGAGCTAGCAAAACCATTAGTTCAATGCCTCCTTCTTATTGAGGGATTCTTTAAAACACTTGGCAAGGCATTGTTGTAGGTATTTTTCTCTAATGCTAGGTTATGGATTCCCTATTTATATGCTTGGGATATCGCCCAAACAACTATTAGAATACTATCTATCTTTCTCTAAAATAATGACTTATGATAAGAAATGCAATTGGAGGAAAGGAACAGACCTTTTAAATGTAGTTGGGGTTTGATCCAAGTGAGAAATCTTGACTAAGATAAGCCTTGGCACCAATATTATTTACACATATGTGCACAATTAAACATGCAAAACCTTTCCCATTTTGACATATATGTTTCAACAAATTATAAGACACTACATATGAATTAATTTCAGGATAAGTAACCCACCATCAATTCCTATATTCTAAAATAATGAGCATGCATACAAATAATAGAAGGAATTGGGGAGAGGGGGAAGAATAAGGTAGATCTATATAAATAAATCAAACTTGTGTACACTAAGAAAATATCACCCGATCTTGTTGCATCACCTCCATCACTCAAATATGGGTCCCTCCATCCTCAACAACGTGGATCAAACTTCTCCTCAATAAGAGGATATCAATCTATCATTATGCTGAGCGGACCAATGGTGATCCAACACAACCATACTTAAGACAAGATCAACTTTGGAGAACCAAGAGGATTCTCTCAAGAAGGAAACCAAAGGAAATAGGATGTCAACAAATCTCAACCTAGTTTCATATACATAAGGGTATGATATCTATCTCTCTACATGATCCTCAATCTCACCTAAAACTTATCATTTGTAGTTGAAAGAGGTTCATATCAGATGAAAAGAAAGATCATGACCCTAAAAGTGTGTGGCATCAATAATATCTACTTAAGACTTGCACCTGCATAATTTTTTGGGCCACTTTATCATGTGTGCACGCTCGATTAGCTGGGAACCATTTCTAAGGGATGCATGAATCAAAATCTAAACACGAGATGCATAACTATAGGTAGTGCACATAAGGTAAATTAGGCTCTAATTGGTTTAGAAAATGGTAACTTATTGTTATAATAAATGATAATGACCAAGCTCCACTCTAACAATCTGAAGGACCAAACATAGGTATAACAAGATGCCCCTAATGTGTGGGGACATAAAATGAGTGCATGATTGAAATACATTATAAAAACTAAAGAAGTGGCCAAGTGAACTACTTATGAATCTAGTGAATCAAGAATCTAGAAGGTGCCTACAAACAAAGACAAAATTATTAAATTATTCTCTTCCTTGAGTTAGCCATACCCACGTTCAGGTGGGAAATAAGCATTGCTTCCAAATACATGAAGTATATATATATTGCAAAAGAATGGAAATGAAAGAATACATAGTGGATCCATAATAGGTAACCATGAGAAAATACATAGTGGATATACACCTCAGTGTAATCACAAGAACAACTAGATTAGTGAAACGATAAAACCGGTCCTCCACCAAGGAAATACATGATAATGATATTATATAATAAACTTAAGCAAGAGCAACAAATAAATATATCACCAGAGCCAAAGGTCTTCAAACCCAATCCATAATGTGTACAAATTACTACCATGTGAATAAATTAAATGAAGTAGAACATAGGGGAAACCATCTAGTCATCGGTTATTAATGGTATACCATTACAATATGTTAGGTCACCCACCAATTATGATAATGTGTACTAAGTACATTCTAACCAATGTGAATAGTTGTGTTAAGGTTGAATAATGATAAAATTAATTGATCATGAGTCATTGATTTCAATCCTCTATCAAATGTGAGGGAACCTACCTTTGATGACTACAATCCCCAAGGTATGATAAAAGTATATAGGTCTATCTCTCAAAGTAATGCACTATGATTATTAAGAGTTACCCTCTAACGAGAAGGTATTAATGAATCCTTCCACACTGGAATGAGAAACAACATTGGAGATGCTGATGAATTTAGAATAACTTGACATAGGGAAGGTTGACATGGATGGTCAAGATAACTAAGGAATGGTCAACATAGGTTATAAACTTCCCTTGAACATTAACACAAAAACATAAGGACTTGGGTAGCAATTGACACCAATGTAGGAGGAGTCGAGGCATTATCCATAAGGATCAGAAGAATACCCAATTAGAGGAGTACAAGTTTTGAATCATGGTACAACTCTTAAGGAAATATTTAAACCCAACTATAAATAAATAACTCACAATAGGTTCTATGTTCAAAGGCAACATAGACTAACTACTACCACACAAAGAAATCAACAATAAATATCTCAAATATTCTTTCTCCCTTTCTCTTTTTGAAAAATGTTTCATTATTTTATCTTTTTCATATTATAAAGCCTAAAAAAATAATAAAAGAATTATATAATACAATGGAGGAGATGATTTTGACAAGGAAAGAAAATGCATTCCAAGTGCATGGAATAGACCTATGCATGGAAAAGGAAAAGTGCAAGATATGGACAATCATAAGAATGCATCTTCCCAAGATAAAGGTCTAAAATTCATAAGAAACATATGCAAATGGTGCAACAATGAGTGTGAATGTGTAGGTGGTAAGCATATGAATTCAAACAACAACAAAGTTTTAGATGAAAAATTTTAAATCAATGATAAGCAATGCAAATTCAATTCAAATGAAAAGGGAACCCACTAAGAGATAGGGTAGAAAATAAATGAGAGAGAATCATGTCGTTTATTACTCGAAGTATTGGAAGGGTAAATGGGGCTTTCGTGCCTATGAGAAATGCCTAGTATGGACACCAAACAATAATCAAGGTGATAACTTGGGAAGCCCATGATAGGGTAGGAATTACCACACAATTTATGATAAACAATAAATAAATAGTGGATAAAACTAAAATCTTGATACAAAAATTCCGTACATAGTATCAAACGAGGAGGTTAACACATTTATATGTATAACTTGGGCATACACCAGACATATTGGTGCCTTGCATGTTGCTCCATTACTTCCTCAAAGAATGAGTACTTCACATATAGTTACTCAAACTAGTGAACAAACCTTAATTCGTACTATGGAGGATTTAGTTGAGTTAGCACTACAAGAGATTTCAAAACCTCTAAAGTTAATTCCTCCAACTCTAAATCCTACAATCTCTTCAAAAATAATTGAAGAATATAAAAGTCGATCATAATCAAATTCAAACTCAAAAAACTCATATACAAATTTTATCTTCTCAAATATGGAAAACAATTAAACTAGAATCAAACTTTGTCAACATGAGATGCTTTGGCATTGCCCAAGCAAATACATAATTTATTGAATCATCCTGAGCAATTAATGGCAAAATATGATCCTGATCCATATGGTCCTCTTGAGGATCATATAAAAAAATGCACCCTAACAATAAAATTGATGAATGTACAACATGAGGATGTAGTGTGTCAACTTTTCCCTTATAGTTTTGAAAATAAAGCCTCCACTTGGTACTTCAATCTACCAGTTAGATCAATCACAAGCTAGGGTGATTTTGTTTTTAACTGTAACTGGGAGATATTTATATTAAAAATTTTATAGCAAATCTTCTGAGAAAACATACAAAAAGGTGTTGATTGAATATATTTCCTAACTTGTAGTTTTTGTGGATTTTCCTTTCTCCCCTTAAGCAACTAGGAGGAGAGAAGGTGAATTTGTATACAAGGATTTTCTTGCAAAATTCATAAATACAAGGATATATTAATACAAATTGATCACAAATAAAAGTACAGAAGAAAAACATATCTATCACTTGCTTTTGTAATCCTTCCCTAAATTAAATTCCAAAAGTGTCTGATATACTGGGAGGATATTCTTTTGTCTCATAAGTCCTCTATTCATGATTGGAATTCCCTTCCCCTTGTGAAGGGAGGGAAGGGATTTGGTGCTTTCCTTATGATTTTGGAAAAGAATTTAGAGGATTCAAAGTGAACCCTTGCTACTGGCTCTAGTTCTTTTTCCTCATTCTCTTCTACCTCCTCTTCTTCCTCCTCTTCTTCCTCTGCTTCGTCTTCATCCTTTTAGTTTTATTATTCCTTTTCTATATTAACATCCTTGGGGGATGGATTTATACCATTGTTAAGGAATGTTTATCTAGAGTTGGGTTTGATTGCTTCCTTTTCAGATTCTTTCTCCAAGTTTTTTGGATTTGTTAAATCTGTTAGGTTCCCAAATACTTGAAATTGATTGCTTCTTGAGGTGGGTAAAACCTCTTGGGACGCCATTGACTGAGACGACCCCTCGAGTTAATAATTCTTGTTCCTATTTGTTACCATGTTGGACTCAAGAATATTCTCTTGAACTTTTCTCTGACATAGGATGCTCCTCTTAGGTTTTTGGATAGAGTTTAGCAAAATGTCAATAAACATGACAAATATTTGCATTTGAATGGAATTTGTTTATAGTCTATAATCTAATGATGGCTCCACCCATCAATATTTATTTTCAAATATTTTGGAAGTCCCTTCTCCAAATCCACCTCCATGCATATTATTTCACAAGAGAAATGGTTTCATTTTTGTTATGCTTGGTTAATGAATCTATCAAGTTTATTTCCAATATCTCTAAGAGTACAATCATCCCAACAAATTAGAGTGAGATGAGGCAGTATAACCCACACTGGGAATATTATAATTTCCTCTTCTAGATTGAAGTATAATGACCATGGGGCTAGATACATTCCCATACATCCCATAAAATAAGGTCTAGAGTGGAATATTGAATCCTACTCTTCTTTATTAAGAAAAAGAAAGACAAAATAGCCATAGTGAGAAGTAAAAGATGATACCTATCCTTTAATATTGGGAAAACACTACTCATCCACCCAAGCTTCTACTACTTTTGGAATAGGCCATAGGCTTATAAAAATTTCTATTAGAGCACATTTAGAGAAAACGAGGGCTTTCTTTCTTGGTTCCAGAGATGGGAGGTCCAACTGAGGAATGAATTACAAACATTTTACAAATCCCCTTTGTTGGGGGTTGATTTATTTTATGAGGATTCAATGATTGGACCAAAGAGAATAAGGACTTTATATCCAACCTATTATCCTATCCCATATTGTACATCTTAGGTTTTGAAGGAGTAGGCAACATACTTCACCGCTGTAAAAACCCCATGCCCTTGAATCTCAACACAACTTTCTACTATGACAAATCAATCTCGAACCTTCTATAACACTGTATCTAGTACCCTACACCCCTGCATGCAAGATAATATGGGTTTATTCTTATATGTCGATTCTTCAACTGTGAATTGAGCAGGGGCTATTTGGTGCTCACAACATTTGACTTGGCTATGAATAACACAACTAAAAGTGACAGCTAGCTTCAAACAAATTTGTGTATGATCTCACAAATTGGTTGAGTGATGGCCTAGTTTGATGGTGGTGTCTAGGGTAAACCCAAGCCATAGGGGAAATCAATGCCCATTCTCATGTTCTCTCTATTGAGTTGGGGTGATTTTCAAAAGGTCTTTTTGGATAAATTTGGGGAAGAGACTACTACTAGAGCCTTAATGGTTGAACTATTTTGATTAGTTATGGGTCCTTAAGTAAGAGTTAAGGAATTCAATCAATGTTTCACCATAGTCATTAATAAGTTTAATACATATACAAAACCTACCCAAGAACTTCAAATAGAAGTTTATGCAAATGATCTACCAACCACCAATTCCATGCTTGTCAAATGAGCATGAAGGAACACTTTAGATTTAAAATTCAAAGATGCAAAAAATGTAAAGTTAAAAATCATGGAATGTAAAGAAATCCATGCTACATTTTCTAAAAAAGAAATTGTTCATCCAAAGAAAAATGTAATATTGCCGAGACTGCAACCTAAAACAATCACAAAGGGAAAAGATAAAGATTCCATGGACATGGATAGTTTACAAAGAATTATTAAGCATTTGAAAAATGACATCATTGATATTAAAAGAAATTCTGGAGAAGGTAACTCAACTCAATGTCCATTTATACCCTTCTTTAGAAGACCTATTACTCCAAAGCTTATTGAATCCCCACCTGGGAACTTGAATATTGGTTTAGAGGGTGTAGATATGGAAAACTTCTATAATTATCATCAAGTTAACTATTCAAGAAGAAACCTATCATCAATGGTTAAATTCCATGAATTTGGTGGCTAATGGGTTTCTAGATGAATGCATTCAAACATAAGAGTCCTGCGAACAAACAGAAAGATAAATAGAAGAAGAGGTTGAATAACAACCTAATAAAATGACCATGGTTCTCTGGGACATGTTCCTTGGATTTAATCTTCCCAAGGAAGAGGAAGTAGAAGAATAAATACATGTTCAAAGTGACTATAACCTAAAGAGTAAAAGACTAGTCCAACAAAACTATGACTAAATACTCAAAGTAAAAAATAGAAAAAAGAACTAGAATGTATCACCTACTTTCAAAACTTCTTCTAATGTTCCAACTACTAGCAAACCTTCCACTAGTTATCAGGAGTCCATGGAATAAAATGTTTTCAAGGATTTGAATAAAATCAAAGTAAATATATCAATCCTTGATGTGTGTAAAATTTCTAAGCAAATAATTTTTTTTTAACCGAAATTGGGAAAATTGTATAATAAAATTTCTAGCAAAAATATGAACAACATAGTACAAAAATAGTTTTCCTAAGTTTTCAAACATGAGTGGCAACTCTCAAAAGTCACAATTTGTTTAATGTATAAGTTTACACTTATTGCATCTTAGTGATTCCTCTATAAAAACTTGCAGGTATATAACTTAAAAAGGAATCCTAAAATTATAATTTCTTTGTTGAACATAAAAAATGATCAAAGAACATAGAGAGTATTAGATTCTTCCTACCCATGGTTGGTAGGAAGGGAGTTCTTATTCTCGAGATCCATATATTCCAACATCTAATGCATTTTGTCTTCTTCTACCTAAAAAAAGTATGTATACATGATTTGGTTAGAATCTACTAAGTGTGAATCTTTACTCAAGTTAATAATCATGTTACACAACCTACAATTCATCAATTTTATGCTTTTGTTGTACAAGGGTATTCATAATTTTAGTTTTCTATGAAGTGCATTGGTGTTAATTCTTGTGGTCCTTGGAGGTCACCAAAAAAACGGAAGATATGTTACATTGAATTGACCCCTCATATATTCTCAATACCCTCCTAAATTCATGTGCTTCTCTATAATCCATATGACTAGAATACCTCAAAAACCAATAATACTATAGCTTGTTTGATGCATTCCAAGGCCCAAAATTAGGCACACGGGAGAGGTCCCAATGAAATCCTTGTTTCCAAAAATCAAGGGGAAAGCCCATTTTCCATAGATAAATACCAAATAACCAAAGTTTCCCAAAGCTAAGGAATAGGAAGACTGAGAGGCCATTGCTCAAAATAAACAAGAGACAAATCACCCAATAAAGAGACACCCAAGTGTAGATAACGACCAGGTAATGTGATGGGCCTATGCCAAAAAAACTCTAGAAAAATTGATATTCCTAAGGGCATACAAAAACCACACACAAAATACACCTTTCCTCCAAGTTCCAATAGTAATAAAAGACACCTTCTTCACACACCAAACCAAATTTTGATAAACTAAAACTCTAGAGGACCAACCAGAGTCAGAGAAAAGGTCTTACCGGCATTATCAGAGTGGTCTTCCTCTTTTCATCATAGTAGACACCTTCCTCATTATGAACCATTATCCCACCTTCCCTAAAAAATCCTTCAACAATGGGTTCAAGAGATAGAGTAGCCATTAATTCATGCATGCAGGTGAGGGGAGTGCACATCCTTTCATATCTATACTCCTTACTTGAAATTTGATGGAAACATTTGATGAATGAGTGGAAATTAAATACAATGTTGAATTTCCTTATATTCATGACCATAGGTTTATAAGTTTTATAACAAATAGGGTGAAAGCACCACCCCTCATTTCTTGGATGACTCAAAGATTGAAGACAACCACTTCATTGGCCAATGAATCAACATGATCGTTGTGTTCTTGAAATACTTGGTAAAATGGGGCCTTATGCAGAAACCAAACTCCTTTTGTGCTTGGGCTATAATCAAATAATTTTTGTTATCTAAGGGGATTGTTTTCAAAACCATAATATTTATTATTATGATTGAGTCTTTGATGAAAATCAAAGAGTTTGGTTAGAAATATTTTGCTAGAAGAATAAAATGGTAAAGAGAATAGGCCTATACTTGATTGTTTGTATCCTTTTCTAGGCCCAAAGAATATGATTTTTTCTATATTTCCTTCAAGATAAAAAAAAATGACACCCCTGCCCCACCCCACCCCACACCTACCACCTAATCCAGGTGGATATCGGGGGCCACCCACCTTTTCCAAATGGCTCAAAACAGTTTTCTGGCCATTTTGGCAATTTACTATTTTTAGCAGGTTTTCACTTCTGGGGCCATTTTGAGGGCCTAAATGAAGTTTTTTCGATATCGAGGTTCTCAATGATAGCCAAAGGCATGATTGAGCCCCCAAAATGAATCTCCTCGGCGATACCTTTCCAACGAGCTATCACACGCCTAAAACGGAGATCGTATGCAAAAGTTACGACCCCGGGAAGTTGATGCACCAACTTACCCAAACGGGGCCCCAATGACTTTTGGCGCTTCATCTCCTAGGGTTAGGTTTTTGGATGTCTAGGACTTTTGGCATTCCCGTCTATTGTAAAAAGGCCTTCCGAGCCTCATTGTAATCATCTTCTTGCGAATGCGAGTAGCCGTCACATCTCTTCTCAGAGATAAGCCGCCACCATTCTAGCGAGTCTTTCACTCTGTATTTTTACAGTCGTTGTACATTTCTATGATTAATAGAAACCGCGTATTACTGTATATCTGTGTTTATGGTTGCGTCTCTGATACATTTCTGTTATATTATTGAATATCTGCAATATCTCTGTACATTTCTTTATTATATCTCCGCTCTCATTTCGTGCCGAAAAATAATCCGGATCACCACCCTTGGATTTCCTTTGGATGTCCCATCAAAGAAGAGGATAAAGGATCTTTGGTGATGCTATCAACTCTGATATATTTTCTCACTCATTCTTAGTTTCCAAGATATCCCTGAATTTGGTTTTCGAAGAATTGGATTAGTTCGCTAAAATAAAAGAGAGAATTATTGTATCCATCTATCCTCATATGAATCCAAAATCTTGTGTGATGAGATTTCATTATGCATTGAGGTGATGAATTCTACAAGGATGAATTTTTATTTAGCTGCTACAACTCTTGGGGCACTTTGTTCCTTTTTGAATATAATCTTACTTTGAGCTAACCAAATTTTCCTACAGAGATATTTGGGTTGAGCCATCCAAAGTCTTAAAAATGTGGACTTATATTTGAGAATTCCCTTATAATTTGTATTCCATGAGGACAACATTCGTTTCCATGAATTGGGCTTGTGTACTCAATGAATGATTTATACAAAGGCATAGTACCAAACCTAACCAAAGAAGTCACAGTCCAAAAAGATAGGACAGACCATCTCTTCTTTCGAGAGGTATAATGCACATTGATATGGGACTTGGATGCCCATTTTTTGTAATTCCTCAACTGTAATAATTTTCCTGTGAACCATTAACCAGTAGGAGATGTTAACTTTGGGGATACCATTCAAGTGCCAGACCTGCTTCCAGATAGTTAAATGTTGAGAGAGAGGGAACGATTGAAGATGATGAAGATACCCACTCTTTATAGAGTACTATGATTCTCCCCATACTCACCAATAGGAAATGGATAGATCCCAAGGTGCACATCCTTTGAGAGTTGTGAAGAAATATGGGATGAGGACCTACAAGTGGGGAGGAGGTGATCCTAATGTCCACCTGATCTAGTGTTCTGAAGTTTCATACCACTTTGAAATCAAATAGAAATCTATAGTTCTAGTTCTCCGTCCACTTTTTTAATGGGAGAAGATATTGATTCTATTATAATGCCTCATAACCCATTATTCCATCTTTCCATATATTAGTCAATTATCCATTCTTTGAAATCCAATTTATTTTGGATTTGATGGCAGCAACAACCTTGAAAAGTTTCCAAATATGCAATCCTCTTCTATTTACCAATGCGACATCAATGCATCAATTATTATATCCTTGGAAATATTTTGTAAGGAGGACCCTCTTCCACCAATCCAGTTTATTTGCCATCATCCTCCAAATGAGCTTATCCCCAAAAGCCATATTCATGAGTGAAGGGTCTTTAATCCCCAAGCTGCCTCTATCTTTTGTGGCTTGGACAATGTTTCAATTAATCAAATAAATTTTTCATGTGTTTGTTTTTCCTCCTTGCCACTAAAATTTTCTTACCTCTTGAGCGATTTGTTACATTATTACAATTGGAGCTAGCATAGTTGAGCACTAGAAAATTGGGAGAGTGGAAAGAAACAATTTTATAAGGACAACTCAGCCTGCAATGTTTAACCATTGAGATCCCCACTGCTGAAGTTTTAATTTGATTTTGTTGATGAAATTATTACATTAATGTGCTAAAGTGTTACTCAATAAATATGCATCCATGGATACTTGAATGGGATCCATGACACTTGAGAGGGGAACATAAGAATGTGGGAGATGGATTGAAGAAGCTAGGGATTGACATTCTATCCAAAAACTTGGATTTTTAGTTTGTTTATGTTTCCACTTGAGGAACTAGTAAAAAGTTCTAGGATCTATTTAAATATCTCAACCATGACAAAGGAAGCACCACCCAAAAAAAGAGTATCATATATGAATTGTGAGTGATTTATGCTTTTGACTCCCCAAACAATTTTAATCCCTAGAATCTCTCCAGATAGTCTTTCAGATTCTATTTTTTATCTTAGTGATTATTCCATATACATGTTGAGTATAAGGGATAGGGGAAACCTTGTCTCAACCCATGGATTCCTCTTAAAAAATACGTGGGTCTCCCATTAACCAAGGGGGCTATCCAAGGATTGCTTATACAAGAAGAAACCCATCAAATGAAAGAAGGAAAAAAATTCAATTTAAACAACACATCAAACAAAAAGGAATGTCTTACCCCATCAAAGGAATTTTCCATGTTGATTTTTAAAATCATTCCTTTGTCTTTATTATCACTACTTAAATGAATATATTCATATACAAGAAGAAACCCATCAAATGAAAGAAGGAAAAAAATGAATTTAAACAACACATCAAACAAAAAGGAATGTCTTACCCCATCAAAGGAATTTTCCATTTTGATTTTTATAATCATTCCTTTGTCTTTATTCTCACTACTTAAATGAATATATTCCTTCACCATGATGATATTATCCACCAGCTATCTCCCTTGCATGAACCTAGCTTGATTTCTAGATATGACATTAGAAATGATATTTTTTTAATTGTTTGCAATGTTCTTTGTTAGGATTTTGTAAGAGGAGTTACAGAGGGAGATTGGGAAAAATATGGTGAAAGAAGAGGGATTGGATTCTTTAGGAATAAGAGCTAAAAATTAGGAGTTTGTGTTTTTTCCTATCTTACAGTGTTTTGGGAAAAATCAACATTCTCTTTAAATTTATTTTTATTATGGACTAACATGCTCTGTAGAAGTGAATAGAAAAACCATTACGACTTGTGGATTTTTCAAGGTCCGTA
This sequence comes from Picea mariana, assembly GCA_032191745.1. NCBI lineage: Eukaryota > Viridiplantae > Streptophyta > Pinopsida > Pinales > Pinaceae > Picea > Picea mariana. The sequence continues at coordinate 145,827 of JASDQU010103869.1, read as the reverse complement.
CTCTAGATTAAATTTATTGTTTCAAATTCTTCAATCTCCTTCATTTTCTTAGCATTATCCATTTGGAAAATCATTGTAGGAACGTGTAATAACATGAAGGTTGTCATAATGGATCAACTCCCTCTTGTTTTGTATAGTTGCTTTATAGTGCGATTGAGCCACCTCTTTAATTTCCAACAAATTTCTTAGCTTGGGTCCATCCTCTAGGTTAATTTATTTCACATTGTTTTTAAGAGTTCTAACTTTGGATTTCCTATGGAAGAATGAAGTATTCCTATCTCCAAACCTTAACCATAAACTTTGTGACTTGATTCTCCACATTTCTTATTTAGATATAATTATAACTTTAAGTAATTTTTGGGAGAGTAAGCCTTCAAATTTTTTATGCTCGCTACTAACATCTTCCTCCTCCATTCTACCTTGAAGAAGTTCTTGCCACAATTTGAGGTTTTCTTTCTCAACCTTTGAGGGGGGGTAGGAGCACTTCACCCATTCCTTTAAATCCAATTTAACAAATTTCAATTTATTTTCCCAAATGTATATCAGAGATCCAATGATCCCCTTCCTCCACTCTAATGATAGTTTCCATGACCTTGGCATCTTGCAACCAGGGAGGATTGAATCTGAATGAGAGACACACATAATATAGAGATTCCTATATTTGTAAACAATTGATTTGTGGTATGATATGGTTGAAGGGATTATTTTTATGTGATATTGATGTCTTCTAAGAGGACATCACTTTGAATGAGGAATCAATCTAGATGCGTGACAATGTGTCCTAGAACAAGCCTTCTATTTGACCATGTAAATTTTCCTTTAAATGGATTGGTGTCAATTAAATCCCATTCTACCATGAGTTCCTCCATTCTTTCATGGAATGGATCTCTGACTATACTTCTCCCCCACTTTTCTTCACTATTAAGAGTTACATTGAAATCTACTACTATGGTACAATTTTGGGAGTACTCTAAGTCTTTTATCCCCATAGGAGAGAACAATCATGTTTCCTTTTCCTTGTATGTTGCTAGCATGTAAACTTTGATTATATTTATGCGCTTCTATGTCAATTGGTAAGTAGAACTTGATAAAATCCAATGTTGTTTTTGATATGTAAATTCCAAGAGAAGGATAGAGTTGCTCCAAAATGTACACAAACCTCCTAAAGTTCCCCTTGAACTGATCATTGTCCCTTCACATTTTTTCCATTGTTTCTTGCATGCTTCTAAGGTTTCTTAAGCCTCTAGTTTGGTCTCCTTGAGAAGGAGGATGGTGGGATTTTTGCCTTTGATTAGGTCTCTCAATGCTTCTTCCTTATATCGACTTCCCAATCCTCTATAATTCCAGGAGACTAAGATCATTATTTCCCTAAGGGTTTTTTGTTTCCACCTTGCGAAAAACAATTTACACTGGGATTCTCAGAGTTTCTAGATCCAATTCCCAAGGGCCTTTTTAGGGTTGTTTGTGCCCAAGACATTTTCCTTGTTGGATATCTCCTCTTTTTTCTTTAGCGAGTTTCCTACCAACTTTTTAAAGCAATTTTGTTTTATCTATGATCCATATGGATTTCGATGGCCTCCCACCTATTCCAACTGGTTCATTTTGGCAGTTTTTTTCCTAGTTTTTCGGGTCCCTGACTTGCGGGGCCATTTTGAGACCCTAAACAACGTTTTTAGGGCTCACCACAATTAGAAATGACCTTTGAAAGATAGCAAAAAAATGTATAGTCCTCGGATAGACCTTTCCAATGGAATATCGAGTGCCTAAAACGAAGATCATATGCAAAAGTTATGACCCCGGAAAGTTGATGTACTAACTTACCCAAACGGGGCCGAAATGACTTTTAGCGCTTCATCTCCTAGGGTTAGGTTTTTGGATGTCTAGGGTTTTTAACATTCATGTTTATTGTAAAAATTCCTTTAGAGCCTCATTATAAGCATCTTCTTTCGAATGAGCGAAACTGTCACATCTCTTCTCAGAGATAAGCCACCACCATTCTAGCATGCTTGTTTTCCGCTGCATTTTACAGTTTCATCTTATTTGCTTATTGAATAGAAAACCAATTTTATTGTATCTTTGTTATTCTATGTTAAGCATATTTTAATAATCTGTATTCATTTCATTCTACTCATAAAATTTGGATCAGTGGTATCATAGTGGTCTTCTCTTTGTCTTCTTAATGCATGTCCCCAACGAGGTCAGGGTACAAAGAATTGGGTCTCGAGCTTGTTTCTCTTGAGGACAAAATCTCTCGCACGCCCAAACGATATCTCATGGAAAGAGCAAAGAAAGATGTCGAGACATAAGATCCTTTCAAAATCTTGCTTGAGGAATCCCTCATGCAACAAAGGAACGAGATGATGGATAGTTTCATGCAAATCCTTTGACAACTACTAACAGGCGATGCATATTCCTCGATTGGAGGCATCAACCCATTCAAGGTACAAATCAACTTGGATATTCCTATATTTGAAGGTCGGATAGACGCAGATGTTGTAGACAAGTGGTTGAATCTACTAGAAGGGTATTTCTCTGTCCATAACTTTTCAAATAGAGAAAAAATTACTTATTCACTCCTCAAAGTCATTCCCCGTGTCAAAGATTGGTGGGAAACTTTCTGTGAGCAAAAGGAAACAAAGGAATCCTCATTATTTACAGTCGTGACCACCTGGGAATCCTTCAGGGATGATATTAAGGAGCAATACTACCCCATTGGAAGTAATGATGACTTGTATACCAAATGGACCACATTGCGACAAGAAAGAGACCAAGTAGTGCTAGATTTCACGAATATCTTCCATACCCTGCGCACCAAGTTGGGTATCAAAGATTCATAGCGACATCTAGTGCTCAAGTATCGCGGTGCTCTACATAGATACATCCAAACCAAAATGGAATGTCTGGACATCTCGTCCTTGGGTGCAGCCTATCGATATGTCGTCAAAATCAAGCAGAAGCTCAAACAAAAGATGCGACAATTTTGGCCTAGGAAGCCCTCGCAGCAAAAACCAGGAAAAGGTGGCCCCAACCTACAGAAAAAAGGACAGAGCAAAGATGGACAGTATCAGGACAACCAGTCCAATTTGAAAGCAAAGAAGGACACCGAAAATACAAAGAAGGATACCGAGAAGTGGTGCGACTTCCATAAGAGCCCTTGGCATAATACTATTGATTACCGCTCAAAGCAGTCGTTGGTGGCCAAAGTGAAAGCCTCTGAATCAGATGTAGGTTCTAACTCTGAGTCAAAACCTAAAAGGGGAAGACAAATCATTGGCGTGGAACCCAGTTCCACCATTGCTACCACCAAGCTCTATCCTGGTGAACCAGATGAGCCAGAAGAAGGCGAGTGCCTTTTCCATTTGTAGATGTGGGTAAAAGGCACCCCGCTGCACTTCATCGTTGATAGTGGTATCCAGAAGAACCTCATCTCAGCAGAGGTCGTCAAGCGAATGGAACTTCTGACAATGCTGCACCCGCAACCCTACACCATTGGATGGCTCCGCCAAGGAAGTGATCTCCATGTCAACCAACAGTGTCTATTGTCATACGTAATCAAGCCCTTCAAAGACGAGGTATTGTGTGATGTTGCTCCTCTTGAAGTTTGTAATATTATTTTGGGCCAACCTTATTTATGGAAATGTCATGTTGTATATGAGTCTAGGCCTCATAGTGTTATTATTACTTTGAACAAGAAATTGTACAGGATACCCGAGGCAGTCCCTCCTAGTTCTATTTCCTTGATCTTTGCTAAGCAATGCAAGAAGGTCATCTCTCAGACCGGGAAATTTGTATTCTTCATTATTCTCTCTAAGAGTAAGCGAAAGATCGCAACCACATCCAGGGCCTCCATGGTCGATCTCTCCACACAACAAAATCAAGTGGATAAGGTCGTGGAAGAATACTCAGATATCTTCTCCTCTCCTACTGGGGTAACTTTGCACTGCCAGGTCAAGCATTCCATCGATCTGTCCCCAGGCGCACCGCTACCCAATGGGCCGTCTACCACCACTCTCTGTTAGAAAACAAGGAGATCAAGAGGCAGATCCAAGAACTTCTCCACAAGGGGCACATCCATCCCATATCATCATATTGTGGGAGCCCAATCCTACTGGTGCAGAACAATGAAGGGACCTGGTGACTTTGCATTGATTACTGGTCTCTGAATAAAATCACAGTCTGAAACTGATACCTGATTCCCCGAATCAACGACCTCCTTGATAATCTCACGGGGGAAAAATACTTCAATAAGATTGATCTGAAGTATGGCTACCACCATGTCCCAATATAACATAAAGATGTATGGAAGACCGCCTTCAAGTCAAAAGAAGGTATTTTTGAATGGTTGGTCATGCCCATTGGTTTTACAAATGCTCCAACAACTTTGATGAGGATGATGGACTATATCCTATGACCTTTCACCAATACTTTTGTACTGGTGTATCTAGATGACATCCTCATCTATAGCAAGACTTGGGCGGAACACTTGCAGCACATTCAATAGGTTTTTCACACTCTGCGATAGCACAAACTATATGCAAACTTGGAAAAATGCTCCTTCGACATGGACATGGTCCATTACATAGGATACATCGTTGATCAACATGGTGTGCATGTGGATCCAACCAAGATCCAAGTCATCTGTGAGTTGTCAGCCCCAACCACACTCACTGAGCTTCAGATCTTCTTGGGCCTCACCAATTTCTATCACAGGTTCGTGTTGGGATTCTCTCATATCACATGGGCCCTCAGCCAAGTAACCAGGGGTGGCGGTAAGGAAAAATTTGTGTGGGGCCTATCCCAACAAAAATACTTCGATGACTTGAAGCAGTGTTTGTGCTCATCCCCAGTACTTTCATTACCGGACATGCAACGTCCCTTTGAGATCGAGACAGATGCTTCAGACTATGTTGTGGGCGCCGTTCTCACTCAACAAGACCACCCTGTGGTGTATCATAGTGAGACACTATCATATGTTGTTCGTAAGTACCCTACTTATGACAAAGAAATGTACTCCATTGTGCAAGCCTTCCGCCAATGGAGAAATTACATTCTAGGAAAGGAGAAAATCATCCACACTGATTACAAGCCACTATAGTTCATTCATACCTAAGGAAAATTGCATAATGACCACCATCAGAAGTGGTCCACATAATTACAGCAATTCCACCTCAACATCAAGTATAAAACATCAAGTACCAATCACGTTGCTGATTTCCTCAACCGACCTCCAGTCGTGGGACTCACCATGGTGCTAGACTCTTGCGGCCATGAGACCTACGGATGACCCCACCTCTATGAGACAGACCCTGACTTCTCCACCACCTACCAAATGTTGGGGGCAAACTCATTGGTCGCTAATTTCCATCTTCAGGATCGGTTGTTGTGTCATCTGGGCCATCTCTGCATTCCATCAAGCGAGCGCGTGAAGTTTATTTGGGAAGCTCACTACAGTCGGGTGGCAGGACACTTTGGCGTCAAAATGATAGTGGCAGTGATGCAAAAACATTTCTACTGGCCTAAACTTCAACAGGATGTTGTAAAGTATATCAGGTCTTGCACCACCTGCGCTATTACTAAACCGACCACTAAGAAACAGGGCTTGTACACCCCTTTGCCTACTCCTCGCAAGCCGTGGGAATCCATCTCAATGGACTACATGTCGGGCCTCCCATCCACCAAGAGGGTCAATGACTTTGTTTTGTGTTTGTTGATCGCTTTTCCAAGATGGCGATTATGGCCACCTGCAAGAAGAACATCACTATAGAGGCCACTACAAATATCTTCTTTGAACGCGTCTGGGTACACGTTGGGATCCCACAAACCATTGTCTCAGATCAAGACAGTTGGTTCCTCAACACATTCTGTTCGAGCCTCTGGTCACTGTTGGATACCAAGCTCACCAAATCCACTGCCTTCCACCCCCAGATAGATGGCCAAATTGAGGTCGGCAATCAGATGATCGTACATATCCCGTGCATGTACAATTCAAGGCACCCCCACACATGGAATGAGAGTCTTCCCTATGTCCAGCATATCTACAACCAAGCCCTGCATAACTCAACTAGCCACAACCCCTTTCAGGTGGGGTTGGGATTCCAACCATTGGGCCTCATGGATGTTGCACTACCCCTAGAAACCACCTCAACCGAATCATCCCCTGCTCCACCAGAAACTGACAAAGCCAATTGGTTCATTGGGTGGATCCAAAACATCCACCAACAGGTTCAAGATATTTTACAGAAGTCCAATGCCAAGTAAAAGCAGCGCCATGATCAACATCGGGTGCCACATAAGTTTCAGGTGGGTGACAAAGTTTGGTTGCACTTGCAAAAATAAATCCTCACAGGGCCCCATCGAAATATTTTACCACTCCGGTATGGGCCATACACCATCACCAAGTTTGTGGGTGACAATTCTTTTGCGCTCAACATTCCCCCTTTCCTTGGCCTCCACCCAGTCTTCAACGTGGCTCTCCTTCGGCCATATTTCCCACCATTATTGGACACCTCAGAGATAGCAAAGAAGTTGACACCAATAGAGATTAACCCTGAATGCATGCAACATGCATCCAATGATCATATTGTGGACACACATATTAAGGGCACCCAACAACAAAGGATCCAACTTTATAGATTTGTCAAAGCAGGGCAACTCTTGCACCAAGGCAAGTGGCTCACTCGAGGCCAAATTCAACAAAAATTTCCTCATATGAAGGGGGAACTCAACGGAATGGATACCATTTCTTCCTAATGGGGGAGGATTGATCCAAATGGATTTTGGTGGCCTCCCACCTATTCCAACTGGTTCATTTTGGCATTTTTCCAGTTTGGCAGTTTTTTCCTAGTTTTCGAGTCCCTGACTTGCGGGGCCATTTTGAGGCCCCAAACAAAGTTTTTAGGGCTCACCATAGTAAAAAATGACCTTTAATAGATAGCAACAAAATGTGTATTCCTCGTATATACCTTTCCAACGGGCTATCGTGCGCCTAAAACATAGATCGTATGCAAAAGTTACGACCCCGAGAAGTTGATGTACTAACTTACCCAAACGGGGCCCACATAACTTTTGGCGCTTCATCTCCCAGGGTTAGGTTTTTGGATGTCTACGGTTTTTGACATTCATGTTTATTGTAAAAAATCCTTCAGAGCCTCATTGTAATCATCTTCCTTCGAATGAGCGCAATCGTCACATCACTTCTCAGAGACAAGCCACCACCATTCCATCAAGCTTGTTTTCCGCTACATTTTACAGTTTCAACTTATTTCCTTATTGAATAAAAAACATGTTTTATTGTATCTCTGTTATTATGTGTTAAGCATATTTTAATAATCTGTATTCATTTCATTCTACTCATAAAATATGGATCAATCTATTTCATCATCCTCCTTGTCGTCTTCTTCCTATTGCTAATGGGCCTTTTTCCTAATTAGAATTTCTGAGGGAAACTATTGTTTTTCAGGAACATTATCAATTTCTTCCAACAAATCTGATAGAGAAACCTTATTTTCTATGGGATACATGGGTTCTTGGTTCTCTACCTCTATATGCATGTTGGGTGGATTTGATATATGTAGAATATAGTTTAAGGTAGAAAATATTTCATAGAAGGGACCGAGGTCTTCCTGAGATATGATTTCAAACCTGTTATCTTGGTAGGTTGAGCTTCCTCCCCTAAAACAATCTAGTGACTTTAGTGCTTGATATGAAAGGTTTACAAGTGTGGCATCAATTTCTTGAGGCTACATAACTACATGCTTGATCCAGATGGGATCGATGGGCTGGAAGCTAGAGGGGTCATCTTAGAAAGTGATGAGGAGGATAAATGTTTAACGTTTATATTTTTCTTAATGGTCTACTATTGATCTTCCTTATCGGGGATCGGTTGTGTAGATTGGATATTTTTCTTGAAATATCTCACAAAGTGTCCATATTCATGATAGATGACACATTTAAAAGACAGTTATTCATAGTCCAAGGGATGAATGTGCTTCTATTTGTATAGGGTCAATAAAATTTCTTTTGGAAGGCCTTTTGATAGATCCACCTTCACACAAATTATTTCACATGTGAAAACATCATCCTTTGGTTGAGACTTATCTATTTGATGGTCCAAAGTGTCACCAATGCTATGCATCATATCTTCATTCCAACAATTGAGAGGAAGGTGAGGGAGATGAACCCAGACTGGGAAATTCAAGGGAACCTCATGTTTAGGGTTAAAATCAGACATCCATTGATTTAAGTACATTCATTTAGATCCAAACAAGTATGGGACATTTATTAAGGTGATATCTCCATCTTCTTTGGTTTTGAACAAAACTTCATAGAAACCGTTGCCACAAAAGTAGTGGGTTAGTTTTATTTTGATCAACACTTGATAGTTTCTCTTAACTGAGTTTTCCATAGATCTGGGGGATGGCCCCATTCCAGTGAACTATTCAATTAGCATGTTCCATGCCAAAGCCAAAGCCATTTGCTGAGAGAAGGATGTAGGTAGTGAAACTTTACAGATGCTCTCTAATTTCTTTTCAAAATGTGATGGCTAGGATTTTGGGGCCTTTCCCAAGGTTGAAACCAATGCTCTAAAAGTGAGGGATTCTATATCTAGAGGGAGAGTCTATCCCCCTCTAGAATCAAGGTCCACTGTTCAACCTTAGGTTGGTATGAAATATGCGAGCTCATATGGGGGTTGTATGTAGATCTGATTATTGATTAGTGTGCTATATTTCACCAACCCTCTCCATTCAGATTTGTTGATATGATGGAAAAGAAATAAAGTTATTTTTGAATGCCTTAAAATAAAATAATGTATAACCTATAGTTTTTTCTAAAGGTACCACTAAGAAAAAAAATAACAATCTGCAAAATGCAACAACTAACACTACTCTTTCATGAAAGAGGTAAAAATATCAAACTCTCCCATTCTTGTTGACCTTTGAGATTTTTAATCAAAATGTTCATATCTATTTGGTGAATTTGGGAGCATCCTCCAATGTTATGCCCTATTTTGTTTGTAGGAAACTGAATGCAACACCAACCAAGTGTCCAACCCATATCATTCAGTTAGATAGGTCATAAGTTAAAGTCACAGGAGAAATGAAGGATGTTTTAATTCAAGTAGCTTCAAATCCTAAGGTTCATCAAATCATACACAATATTATGGTATATATTCTCAAAGTGTGTGGTTTATTACTTAGTAGATATTGGTTGCAAAAACTTCAAGGTTACTTTACTTTTGGTTGGTCACATTTACAAGTAAAATTTTAGGGGCTAAATTTTGCCTATGGGATAATTTTGCATGTTTTTTACCAAAAAAAGATTTGTCAATTTCCATTTTTTTCTAAAATGATTCACCCAAATTCTATAGGGTAAAAGTATCTCATTTTAAAAAACACTAAAATTTTCTAGAAACTATATAAAATATTTGGAAATTTGAATATTTTTAGAAAAATATCACCAAACATTTTATGGTTGTCATTTGAGGAATTACTAAGATTCGCCAAGGTTTCTACACTTTAAGATAAGTATGGATCCTAAAACATTTCCCTACATATTTATGGCTTCCATGGAATGGATTGCCAAATAAAATTAGAATTAATTGTGAAAAATATTTGAAGCACACTATGACAGGTCTTGAATCCACTAATGAACCATCAACCTATAATTTTCCAATTTTTTGCAACTATACTTTAGATTCATACTTTTCTAATTTCATCACAAAAGCTTCTCCCTTCTCTAAATATCAAAAATCTATAATTTCTTTGTAGGATAACATTCTTCAAGAACCATTTTGTAATATAGATTATGCACATAATGTAAATACTAACCATAGTGTAAATAATGTAGGTAAGGCTGATATAAGAATATTCCTTGACATCGGGACATTGTTCTTTGATGTATCCAAATCCCAAGAAGGAGCTAGAGAAAGTTGTCTAATAATAGATCCTTAAGGAAAACATAGATCTCATGTAGACTAGAATTTAATTGTACAAATAACACTGTTAAGTATGAAGATCTTATACAGGGTCTAAAAAAGAGCTATAGATCTTAAAATTTGAAAAAAAAAAAAATGGGGATTCAAAGATTATTGTAAGACAAATAACGAATATGATACATTGCAATTCCCCACACTTGAAAAACTACTAACAAGAAGTATTTAGGTTGATTGATACAATATGTGATTCTTTAGTTACCACTACCTCTATCTTAGCTCCATTGGAAGATTTTAAGGTGAGGAGGTTGTCAATTAAATTATATATAGCCCTTCACTTATAGATAACATCACCAATTGGAGGGTTTTTGAAGGTGATGAATATATTGCTTAATTTCTTACTAATTAGGAAACCTTTAAATATGTAGCTATAGATGACAAAGAATATGAGAAGTTTTTGGAAAGTAATAAAGAAGGAATAAATGAATCATCATCCCATACTATGTCAAAAGGTGCGGTTACCCTTGAAAAGTCATTTGACTTACAACATAGGTTTAAAATATCATCTAATGTAAAAACTAATAGTTCAACTTTAGGACATGAGGTGATCAACCTTAGAATAAAAGATAACCCAGAAATGTGAATTTAGGGATAAGATGTCCTAAAGAGGAAAATAAAGCCTATATAAAACTCTTCTAAACATACCAAGACATGTTTTCATGGACATATACAACTTGAAAACATATGATACATGTGTCATTCAACACATGATCCCTGTGAAGAAGGATATAAAACCCTTCTAGTGGAAATTACAAAAGATCCATCCTTCCTTAGAACTCCAACCGTAGAAAGAGTTGAAAAAAATTCTTGATGCAAAAAATATCTTCCAAGTTTGACATTTTTCTTGGGTGGCTAATTTGGTGCCCGTTAGGAAGAAAATTGGTGAGATTTGACCATGTGTCAATTTTTGAAACTTGAACAAATATT
>JASDQU010103869.1:113737-134859 GCA_032191745.1 Picea mariana | reverse complement strand
ACCACCCTATGGCGTATCATAGTGAGACACTATCAAATGTTGTTCGTAAGTACCCTACTTATGACAAATAAATGTACTCCATTGTGCAAGCCTGCCGCCAGTGGAGACATTACATTCTAGGAAAGGAAACAATCATCCACACTGATCACAAGCCACTATAGTTCATTCAGACCCAAGGAAAATTGCATAATGACCGCCATCAGAAGTGGTCCACATAATTACAACAGTTCCACCTCAACATCAAGTATAAAACATGAAGTACCAACTGTGTTGTTGATTTGCTCAGCCGACCTCCAGTCGTGGCACTCACCACGGTGCTAGACTCTTTCGGCCATGAGACCTACAGATGACCCCACCTCTATGAGACAGATCCTGACTTCTCCACCACCTACCAAATGTTGGGAGCAAACTCATTGGTCGCTAATTTCCATCTTCAGGACAGGTTGTTGTGTCATCTGGGCCATCTCTGCATTCCATCAAGCGAGTGCATGAAGTTTATTTGGGAAGCTCACTACAGTCGGGTGGCAGGACACTTTGGTGTCGAAACGATAGTGGCAGTGATGCAAAAACATTTATGTTGGCCTAAACTTCAACAGGATGTTGGAAAGTATATCAGGTCTTGCACTGCCTGCGTTATTACTAAACTGACCACTAAGAAACAGGGCTTGTACACCCCTCTGCCTACTCCTCGCAAGCCATGTGAATCCATCTCAATGGACTACATTTCGAGCCTCCCATCCACCAAGAGGGTCAATGATTGTGTTTTTGTGGTTGTTGATCCCTTTTTCCAAGATGGTGATTATGGCCACCTGCAAGAAGAACATTACTGCAGAGGCCACTGCAAATATCTTCTTTGAACGCGTCTGGGTACACGTTGGGATCCCACAAACCATTATCTCAAATCGAGACAGTTGGTTCCTCAACACATTATGTTCGAGCCTCTGGTCACTGCTGGATACCAAGCTCACCAAATCCACTACCTTCCACCCCCAAACAGATGGCCAAACTGAGGTTGTCAATCAGATGATCGTACATATCCCGCGCATGTACAATTCAAGGCACCCCCACACATGGGATGAGATTATTCCCTATGTCCATCATAGCTACAACCGAGCCCTGCATAGCTCAACTAGCCACAACCCCTTTCAGGTGGGGTTGGGATTCCAACCATTGGGCCTCATGGATGTTGCACTACCCCTGGCAACCACCTCGGCCGAATCATCCCCTGCTCCACCAGACGTTGACAAAGCCAACTGGTTCATTGAGCAGATCCAACACATCCACCAACAGGTTTAGGATATTTTTCATAAGTCCAATTCCAAGTAAAAGCAATGCCATGATCAACATCGGGTGCCACATAAGTTTCAGGTGGGTGACAAAGTTTGGATGCACTTGCAGAAATAACTCCTTACAGGGCCCCATTGAAAGATTTTACCACTCCGGTATGGGCGATACACCATCACCAAGTTTGTGGGTGACAATTATTTTGTGCTCAACATTCCCCCTTTCCTTGGCCTGCACCCAGTCTTCAACGTGGCTCTCCTTCGACCATATTTCCCACCATTATTGGACACCTTAGAGATAGTAGAGCAGTGTAAACCAATAGAGCTCAACCCTGATTTCATGCAACATGCATCCAATGATCATATTGTGGACACACATATTAAGGGCACCCAACAACAAAGGATCCAACTTTATAGATTTGTCAAAGCAGGGCAACTTCTGCACCAAGGCAAGTAGCTCACCCGGGGCCAAATTCAACATAAATTACCTCATATGAAAGGGGAACTCAACGCAATGGATACCATTTCTTCCTAATGGGGGAGGATTGATCCATATGGATTTTGGTGGCCTCCCACCTATTCCAACTGGTTCATTTTGGCATTTTTCCAGTTTGGCAGTTTTTTTCCTAGTTTTCGGGTCCCTGACTTGCAGGGCCATTTTCAGGCCCTAAACAAAGTTTTTAGGGCTCGCCGCAGTAAAAAATGATCTTTAATAGATAGCATCAAAATGTGTATTCCTCGGATATACCTTTCCAATGGGTTATTGTGCGCCTAAAACAGAGATCGTATGCAAAAGTTACGACCCCGGGAAGTTGATGTACTAACTTACCCAAACGGGGCCCACATGACTTTTGGCGCTTCATCTCCCAGGGTTAGGTTTTTGGATGTCTAGGGTTTTTGACATTCATGTTTATTGTAAAAATTCCTTCAGAGCCTCATTGTAAGCATCTTCTTGTGAATGAGCGCAACCATCACATCACTTCTCAGAGATAAGTTACCACCATTCCATCAAGCTTGTTTTCTGCTGCATTTTATAGTTTCAGCGTATTTCCTTATTGAATAAAAAACCTGTTTTACTGTATCTCTGTTATTATGTGTTAAGCATATTTTAATAATCTGTATTCATTTCGTTCTACTCATAAAATCTGGATCAATCTATTTCATCATCCTCCTTGTCATCTTCTTCCTATTGCTAATGGGCCTTTTTCCTAATTAGAATTTATGAAGGAAACTATTGTTTTTCGGGAACATTATCAATTTCTTGCAAAAAATCTGATAGATAAACCTCATTTTCTATGGGATACATGGGTTCTTGGTTCTCTACCTCAATATGCATGTTGGGTGGATTTGATATATGTAGAATATAGTTTAAGGTAGAAAATATTTCATAGAAGGGAACGGGGTCTTCCTGAGATATGATTTCAAACCTGTTATCTTGGTAGGTTGAGCTTCCTCCCCTAAGTCACTCTAGTGACTTTAGTGCTTGATATGAAAGGTTTAAAAGTGTGGCCTTATTGAGACTACATAACTACATGCTTGATCCAGATGGGATCGATGGGCTGGAAGCTAGAGGGGTCATCTTAGAAAATGATGAGGAGGATACATGTTTAACGCTTATATTTTTCTTAACAGTCTACCATTGATATTCCTTATCGGGGATCGGTTGTGTAGCTTGGATATTTTTCTTGCAATATCTCACAAAGTGTCCATATTCATGATAGATGTCACATTTAAAATACAATTATTCATAGTCCAAGGGATGAATGTGCTTCTATTTGTATAGGGTCAATAAAATTGCTTTTGGAAGGCCTTTTGATAGATCCACCTTCACACAAATTATTTCACATGTGAAAACATCATCCTTTGGTTGAGACTTATCTATTTGATGGTCCAAAGTGTCACCAATTCTATGCATCATATCTTCATTCCAACAATTGAGAAGAAGGTGAGGGAGATGAACCCAGACTGGGACATTCGAGGGAACCTCATGTTTAGGGTTAAAATCAGGCATTCATTGATTTAAGTACATTCATTTAGATCCAAACAAGTATGGGACATTTATTAAGGTGATATCTCCATCTTCTTTGGTTTTGAACAAAACTTCATAGAAACCGTTGCCACAAAAGTAGTGGATTAGTTTTATTTTGATCAACACTTGCTAGTTTCTTTGAACTAAGTTTTCCATAGATACAGGGGATGGCCCTATTCCAGTGAACTATTCAATTAGCATGTTCCATGCCAAAGCCAAAGCCATTTGCTAAGAGAAGGATGTAGGTAGTGAAACTTTACAGATGCTCTCTAATTTCTTTACAAAATGTGATGGATAGGATTTTGGGCCCTTTCCCAAGGTTGAAACCAATGCTCTAAAAGTGAGGGATTCTAGATCTAGAGGGAGAGTCTATCACCCTCTAGAATCAAGGTCCACTGTTCAACCCAAGGTTGGTATGAAATATGCGAGCTCATATGGGGGTTGTATGTAGATCTGATTATTGATTAGTGTGATATATTTCACCAACCCTCTCCATTCAGATTTGTTTATATGATGGAAAAGAAATAAAGTTATTTTTGAATGCCTTAAAATAAAATGTTTTATAACCTATAGTTTTTTCTAAAGGTACCACTAAGAAATAAAATAGCAATCTGCAAAATGCAACAACTAACACTACTCTTTCATGAAAGAGGTAAAAATATCAAACTCTCCCATTCTTGTTGACCTTTGAGATTTTTAATCAAAATGTTCATATTTGTTTGATGAATTTGGGAGCATCCTCCAATGTTATGCCCTATTTTGTTTGTAGGAAACTGAATGCAACACCAACCAAGTGTCCAACCCATATCATTCAGTTAGATAGGTCAGAAGTTAAAGTCACGGGAGAAATGAAGGATGTTTTAATTCAAGTAACTTCAAATCCTAAGGTTCATCAAATCATACACCATATTATGGTATATATTCTCAAAGTGTGTGGTTTATTACTTAGTAGATATTGGTTTCAAAAACTTCAAGGTTACTTTACTTCTGGTTGGTCACATTTACAAGGAAAATTTTAGGGGCTAAATTTTGCCTATGGGATAATTTTGCATGTTTTTCACCAAAAAAAGATTTGTCAATTTCCATTTTTTTCTAAAATGATTCACCCAAATTCTATAGGGTAAAAGTATCTCATTTTAAAAAACACCAAAATTTTCTAGAAACTATATAAAATATTTGGAAATTTGAATATTTTTAGAAAAATATCACCAAACATTGTATAGTTGTCATTTGAGGAATTACTAAGATTCACCAAGGTTTCTACACTTTAAGATAAGTATGGATCCTAAAACATTTCCCTGCATATTTATGGCTTCCATGGAATGGATTGCCAAATAAAATTAGAATTAATTGTGAAAAATATATGAAGCACACTATGACAGGTCTTGAAGCCACCAATGAACCATCAACTATAATTTTCCAATTTTTTGCAACTATACTTTAGATTCATACTTTTCTAATTTCATCATAAAAGCTTCTCCCATCCCTAAATATCAACAATCTATAATTTCTTTGTAGGATAACATTCTTCAAGAATCATTTTGTAATATAGATTATGCACATAATGTAAATACTAAACATAGTGTAAATAATGTAGGTAAGGTTGATATAAGAATATTCCTTGACATCGGGACATTGTTCTTTGATGTATCCAAATCCCAAGAAGGAGCTAGAGAAAATTGTCTAATAATAGATCCTTAAGGAAAACATAGATCTCATGTAGACTAGAATTTAATTGTACAAATAACATTGTTAAGTATGAAGATCTTATACAAGGTCTAAAAAAATGCTATAGATCTTAAAATTAAAAAAATAAAAATAAATTGGGGATTCAAATATTATTGTAAAACAAATAACGAATATGATACATTGCAATTCCCCACACTTGAAAAACTACTAACAAGAAGTATTTAGGTTGATTGATACAATATGTGATTCTTCAGTTACCACTACCTCTATCTTAGCTCCATTGGAAGATTTTAAGGTGAGGAGGTTGTCAATTAAATTCTATATCACCCTTCACTTATAGATAACATCACCAATTGGAGGGTTTTCGAAGGTGATGAATATATTGCTTAATTTCTTACTAATTAGGAAACCTTTAAATATGTAGCTATAGATGACAAAGAATATGAGAAGTTTTCGGAAAGTAATAAAGAAGGAATAAATGAATCAACATCCCATACTATGTCAAAAGGTGTGGTTACCCTTGAAAAGTCATTTGACTTACAACATAGGTTTAAAATATCATCTAATGTAAAAACTAATAGTTCAACTTTAGGACATGAGGTGATCAACCTTAGAATAAAAGATAACCCAAAAATGTGAATTTAGGGATAAGATGTCCTAAAGAGGAAGATAAAGCCTATATAAAACTCTTCTAAACATACCAAGACATGTTTGCATGGACATATACAACTTGAAAACATATGATACATGCGTCATTCAACACATGATCCCTGTGAAGAAGGATATAAAACCCTTCTAGTGGAAATTACAAAAGATCCATCCTTCCTTAGAACTCCAACTATAGAAAGAGTTGAAAAAATTTCTTGATGCAAAAAATATCTTCCAAGTTTGACATTTTGCTTGGGTGGCTAATTTGGTGCTCGTTAGGAAGAAAATTGGTGAGATTTGACTATGTGTCAATTTTTGAAACTTGAACAAATATTTTGGAAAGGATAATTATCTTGTTACACCTATGGATCAAATATTGTAGCTTGTATAAGGACCTGAAATGTTTTCTTTACTCAGAGGATTTTTACATTATAATCAGATCTTAGTAATAGAATAAGATAGAATCAAGACAACATTTAGGACTAAATGGGTCCCCATTCACATACAAAAGGATACCCTTCAGTTTAATTAATGCATGAGCAACTTTTCAAAGAGTAATGGACATTTATTTTCACAATCTAATTAACCATAATGTCATTTTTTATTTGGATGATGTAACTATATACTCTAAGAATAGAGTACATCATATTTCATATCTTATGCAAAGTTTTGAAAGATGGTGTAAGTATGGAATCTCACCTAATCTAAAGAAGAGTAAATGTGTAGTTACCAAAAGAAAAACTCTAGGTCATATCATATCGAAAGACGTATATGTAATGCACCTATTTACCGTTGTTATGATTTTTTTTCACTTCTGTAGAAATTATGTAATTTTTTTGTGTGTTGACTTTCTTCAAACACTTAGGTTGTAGGTGTTGTCCCACTGCTGTGATATTTGTTTAGTTTTTGGAGTGTTTATGGTTGGTTTCATGTAGTTTAAATGTGCCAAAATAAATCCTTTAATACAACAAGAATAGGAAACCCACAACACATTCACAATTGATACGTTCAAGGAAAAAATCAATAAAAATATATTTATTCCATTTCCAGTATATAAAGAACCATACATACATAAATATAACTCACAAGTATGCTTGAAATAATTCAACTAATAACAATTACTTGCTAGTAGAATGAATTTGTCCAGAGATTGTCCTTTATGGCATTGTTGTTGCTGCCAATGAAGTCAACCCACTAGAGAAATCACCCTTTCTCTTCTAGATCTTGATTTAGGGAAGGAATAAATCGATCCTAGCCAAATATAAACTCGTCTAGAACTGAAGAAGAGTAACAACCAAAAATAAATGTCTTTCCCTACTCAAAACTCTTCCCACAATGAAGTAATATTGCCCCACTAGCAAGGATATGGTCTCCACACAACAATAACTTAGTTCACAGTAACTCAGTCCACACTAAGATAAAACTACCTCCCACAAATATATGCACCCAATAGTTAGAGAATGCACCTAGGATGAGGTGATTTGACCCCTACACAAAGATCTCATCTTTCCTCAAGCAAATTTTTCCTTGAATACCCTAAACTTAGCCGCCACTACTAAAAACTCAGTCATACATGAAGGAAAAATCAACCACATAAAAGAAATCCACTAACAATGAAGCCCAATAGGAAAATCTAGATGATTCCCCCTCAATGACTTGCTAGGGTGTATAGTCTCACCGTCGAAACTAATCTCCCAAATTCTCTCTAGGGTTTATGTCCCAAAGAGTCCAAAAGCCACAAAGAGTTCTCTCAAAATAATTTTTGAAATGAAAAGTGAATAATGAGAGAGGGCACCCTTATTTCCCTTTTTATTCTTTCATTGACCCTTTTTTCGCCATTTTTACCCTTTTAATAAGTTAAGTTACTTTCATTATCCCAATAGTCACTTAGGTGCCTTTTTATTAATTATTCAATGTCATACTTTAAAATTAAATTAATTCCCTCTCTGATGACATTGAATAATTTATTAATTCCCTTTTTCTCCACTAACTGTAGCCTATGGGAATTACTTAGGCTATTTCATCAATATCCCAAATAACTCACTTGGAAAGGGACATTGCAGTCCTCCCTTCCCAAGATTTCTTGTCCTCAAGAAACTGCAAATTTGGATGTTGCAAGATCTAGTCACTTTCCCATGTGGCATCCTCTACTGGTAAATATTTTCATATGAAAATGTACTCTCGAATAACCTTGTTATGTAAATTCCTCTCTCAGACCTCCAATACCTCCTCAAGAACAAATACTCATTGTCCCTCCTCATCCAACGAAGGTAACTTTGTTGAAGTAGTGACCTGTCGTCCCAAATAATTTTTGAGGCATGAGACATAAAACACATTGTGAATTTTGCTTCCCTCCCACAACTCCATCTCATAAGCCACCTTTCCAACTCTTTGAATCACCCTCTAGGGCCCATAAAAACATGGCTTAAGCTTCTATGCACCATTTTTATTCAATGAAGACTATCTCTATGGCTCTAGCCTCAAGAATACCAAGTCTCCCACCTCGAAAGTGCGCTCAACCCTGTGTCTATCTGCATAGATATTCTACTGATTCTGGGCCATCTATATATTGTCCTTGAGATCTTTGAGTCTTTCCTGGCTCTCATGAATCTAGTACTTGGCTTTGGGAGCCATGTTATCCCCAAATGCCAAGTCAAGAAAAGAAGGAGCATCATAACCATATAATGCCTGGAATTGTGTCATACCCATGGACATGTGATAAGTGGTGTTATAACAATTTTCCATTAAATGTAACCACTTCACCCATGCCTTCTACTACCAGAACATGTAGTTGCATAGATACCCATCCATCCACTTTCTCATGATCTCTATTTATCCATATTTTTGAGGGTGGTAACTAGTGTTGGTCGTCAACTCAGTGCCAACTAACTTGAACATCTCCTACCAAAATACACTAAGAAACTTTTTTCCCTGTCACTAACAATGTATCTCGACAACTCATGGAGTCTGAATACTTCCCTGAAGAACAACTCTGCTACTTGTGTTACCTTGTACTCGAAGGATATGGAAAATAAATGTGTATATTTAGTCAACCAATCGACTACCACATATATATAGTCTCTTCCTTGCACCCTTGGTAACCTTGTGATGAAATCCATAGATATGCTCTCCCACTTTTTCTCTAGGATGGGAAACGTCTGTAGTAATCCTACATGATGGGTCTGCTATGACTTCTTCTGTTGACAAGTCACACAATCTCTTACATGCCTCAATACATCATCTTTGAGGCCCCTCCAAGTGAACCTCTCCATGATCTTCCTGTAAGTTTTAAAGTATCCCAGATGCCCCATCAATGGTGCATCGTGCATGACCTCCATGATCTTTTCCTTCAGTGTAGATTCAGGGACTAAGTATATACAATATTTGTAGTAGATGATGTCATCCACCACTTTGTATCGGTCATCCAGTGCACTTTTTTCCATCAAATCACAAGCAAATTTGTTCTTGGAATACTCTACCAAGATATGGTATTTCCAATCAGCTGAAATCTCTACAAGGGAGCATATCTCCAATTTCCTAGAGATATCATCAACAATTGCATTTTTCTTCCCTTTTCCATACTCAATGTTGAAATAATAAGCTTGCAGTTTGCTAACCCATTTATGTTGCCTTTCATTCAAGTCCATTTTCCCCAAAAAGTGCCTCAAGTTGTTGTGGTCAGTCTTAACCACAAATTTTCCACCTACCAAGTATAGTCTAAACTTTGCCAATGTGTGCATGATGGTGGTCATTTCCTTATCGTAGATGGAGTAGAGTCTCTCTGACTCTGTAAGCTTTATGCTCTTGTATGCTATCGGATGCCTTTGTTACATAAAAATTTCTCTTATCCCCTCACCTGATGCATCACACACAAGCACAAAGGGATGAGTGAAGTCAATAAGTGTTATAATGGGGCACATGCTCATCACTTCCTTCATCCTGTCAAATGTCCTCTAAGCCTCCTAGATCTGCTCAAATGACCCTTTCTTTGTGATTTCTATGAGTGGTGCAACCAACTATGAAAACCCCTTCACGAACCGTCTGTAGTAGCTACAAATCCCAAAGAAACCTTGCATGTGTGAGAGGTTTTTGGGTGGTGGCCAATCTAATATAGCTTGTATCTTCTTCCTATGAACTTGCACTCCCTGTGTGTTGAACACATGTCCCAAGTATAGGATCTTTGTCATGCCAAACTCACACTTCGACTCTTTGGTATATAGTGATTGTTCCTCCACAATTCTTAGGATCTCCTCCAAATGTGCCAAGTGTTCCTCCCATGTACGGCTATATATTAAAAGATTATCAAAGAATACCAACAGAAAATTCCTTAGATGCTTCTTGAATATATGGTTCATGCAGGACTGAAAGGTGCATGGTGCATTTTTCAGCCCAAATGGGATGACTAGAAACTCATAATGGCCATAATGGCATCGAAAAGCAATCTTGGGAATATCATGCTCACTGACATTGATATGGTGGTAACCCGATCGAAGATCAATCTTCGAAAAATATATTGCCCAATGCAGCTCATCTATAATCTCATCAATCCTAGGTATAGGGTACATGTTCTTGATTGTATTTTTATTCAATTCCATGTAGTTAATGCACATCCACATTGTTCCATCCTTATTCTTTACCAACACTACAGAAGAAGCAAATGAAATAGAACTCGACCTGATATGCCCCATATCCAACATCTCCTTAATGGAATTTTCAATCTCATCCTTGAATTTGTTTGGATGCCTATAGGGAGTAGTGATCACAGGTTTGGCTCCCTCTTTGAATTCAATAGTGTGCTTAAATTCTCTATCGGGAGGTCTCCCTGGAGATATCTGCTCAAAAAATTGGTCGTGTTTGCTAAGAAATGTTTGTATGTTTGTATGATATTGATGGTTTTTGTATGAAGGTTTATTAGTAGTGATCAAGCACTTTGTTGCATGAGCGACATCCCCATGTCTGAAAATAACCTCCATGTGTTTAGTTGAGATGATCCTAGGAGCATAATTTGACATGCCCCTCAAAAATACCTTCCTACCATCTACTACTTTAAAGTCCAATTCCAAAGCTTGGTATTCCATCAAGTGTTTTCCAATGGAAACAAGCCCTTGGACCCCCAATATAACATTGTTTTCTTGCAGCTCCACTACATATAAATCATCAGTGATTGTGTAGTTGTCAAGAACAACACATAACTATGGGATCTTCTGTGTGTAAGGCATAATACACACACCAACTACCACTACATCAAACCCCTCAAAATCCACCTTGGGAATGCCTATTTTAGCCACCCAGGATGAGTCAATAAAGTTGTGGGTTTCCCAACCATCAATCAGTACTGTGAACCACCGGCCTTGTACTATACCACATATCCTAAAGGTGTGAAATCTAGGAACACTTGATCGAGTGGCTATGGCTCCACTCTTTACCTCCTCATGTGGTTGCTCCTAAACTGATCTGTCATGCTCATCATCATGTGGCTGCTCCTAAGCTGATCTTTCATGCTCATCGTCATGTGCCTGCTCTACTTCCTCCTCCTCCTCACCATCTAATAAAACCTCTATATAATGTTCCTTTCCCTTTCCCATACACATGTTCCCAGGTTCACAAGGGTCCTTGCAATTGAAGCAAATATTCTTTCTTCTCAACTCATTACCAATTGCCTCATCCAACTTCTCTGTAATTGTTCCCTCTTTCTAAAAGGGTTTCTTATCCTTTCCTTTCTATGGAATGAAAGGTTTTGAGAATGTTTTTTCCTTCGTGACTGCATCCTCCAGGTCTCACATCCTAATTATGGCATCCTCTAAGGTATCAGGTTTGAATTCCTTTACCCAACCACGCAGTGGCTCGGATAAACTCTCCATGAACAACATCACCAACCTATGCTCACATATATCTGTCACTATGACTGCAAGACTCTAAAACTCAATGATGTAAGCATATGGTGTCCCATCTAGTTTGAGTTGTGTCAACTCCCTGAATTGTATCTATGGATCCTTTATGTCAAACCTCTCCATCAAATTTTGTGTGAAGTCCAGATAAGAGGTGATACTGGCATGCCCCAAAGTGACCAATCCATGGTACCACCACTCATGGACCTCCCCATCTCTAATGTTCCCAAGGCCAAGCCCTGTTATAAATCATGTTGATGAAATGAATTTGTAATTATGTTTTATAGGCTGGTGAGCCAAGTTTATATAAGTTGGTGGGCTTATGTAATTGTTAGGCCAGAGAGCCTAAGTGTTGAAGGCCAAGAGCCTGATTTTGTACATGTATCTATGCACATTATTAATAAATTATAAACACCATTGCGTGCAGACCGACCATAATGAATGAGTGATGGGGGACTAAGCTTCCACAGAGTGGGCAAGGGATTAGGGGCTGGAAGGCGAGAAGAGGGGCTAAGTGTTGAGCCTAGGGGCTTAAGTCCCTGGGAATAATATTTTAATATTATTCCAAAAAGACCATGTGAAATATATGTTTTATCCTAAGTTCTTTTGGAATGAAAAAGTGACTTCCAAGTGGGGAGGAACGCATACTGATGGAACGCATGCAGTTTCATGAGTGACAAGTGTCAACCCAAGTGCATGCAGTTAAAACTGCTGAATTGAGCCGTGATGGGGGTTCCTCCTCCAGTTGACCATTGATCATCTGGACGTGAGTCCAGTCTGACCTCTGCAGAAGTACCCTCATGCAATTCGAAAATGGGAGGAGTCATGTGTCTGTGTTTATTTCTGGGAAAGCCGATACACCCCACACCCCTATGTTCTGAACCATGGAGTCTGAGTCAACCCCTGCGTGGATTGTTTGTCATGCGTCCCTGAGAAACCATAACCATGAGTCTATCCCGAGTTGTCGGATTGAGAAAACCAAAGTGTCCCATTCTTGTTGAGCCTAGTTATGTTGTTGCGCCTATCTGTTGCTACCCTAGGGTGTTCGAGTCTGGGTTCCAGTGGATTGTGGTGGTCGAGCAGTGCTTGATCGCGTGTGGCTTTTTGGCCAGTATATACAACACTCTCTTCAGGAGAGAGAGGTGGTTGAGGTTGAAAGGACAGGTTGCCTGGCCTATGAGCAACTCCCTCCAGGTGAGAGAGTGCACGGAGGAAGGAGAGAGCTCCTGGAAGGAACCCTGTAGCTACCACAGAGCTCGGAGACTTCTGGTCCAGTCTGTTGCTGAAGCCCAAGGCAAGGGAGGTTAGCAGCCGAAGGACTATCTAGGTGACAGAGAAGGTGTATACTCCTGGGGTGGAACAGGCATGTGGGGAAAGAGAGTCTGTGGGCAGTGGGCATAAGTGGTTCCTGGGAGAGAATCCTTCCTTGTGACTGTGTGTTTTCCCTGTAACCTCAGCCTAGCCTAGGATTCCTTGCCTAGGGTGGAGCTTAGTCCCAGCTCGGGGATGACCCATTGTTGATCTTGATGAGCAATGTGGTCTAAGGCTGGGAGGTTCATGGAAGGCCTACACGGGGTTGGTGGAATTACCACAGTTTCAAAGATAAGTATCAGCTTATGCTTTAATTATGTTTTGCATGCTTGTGTTGCCTATATTTATCATGTATTCCGCTGTAATCATGAATTGTTGTTAATTCCGTTAAATCTTCATGTTAGTAGTAATCTAGTGCTTACTTTGAGTTAAATGTGTTTCATTTGTTTAAAATTCATGTTATATATAAATAAGTATGAGATTGTTGTTTTGCACAGTAGCGTTAGCTCAGCCCTGGGGATGACGGTCGGGGGAGCGTTAGAGAATGGTATCAGAGCCATGGTTTCAACGTTGACCCTAGATGGGCTGGATAAGTGGCCTTTGGACTGAGGTTTTGAGAAGAAATTGTGTCTGGAGGACTAATTTCAGACCTTAGAATGTTTTTTGAGTGTCAACGGGCTACTTGACTATATTACAAAGCTCAGGAGGTGTAGCGGTATTATAAAAACCGCAGTCGGTGTGGTATATGGCCACAGGGAGAGAGAACTCCACACCAGAAGTGTTGGAGCCATATAATCTGTTTGGGAGGAAAGGAGAACCCTCACGACAGTCAGATCTGGAGAATGTGCACAAGGCTTAACACCCGTTGGAGTTGCACAGGAGAGTGGGAATCACGGTACGCGAAACCCTGAAATCCCAAAATGTCGAAAGGATCTGCACTATAGATCTGAGAAAGGTCTGACCGTTGGATTTCACTTGGACGTGGGCACATGGATGTGTACCACATGCCAGCGGGTCGAGAAGAAAAGCAAGAGTGGTGGGACCCGATGATGTCACCATAGGTGATGTGGACCCTCCTGAGTGTGCCACTTGTCATTGGGGATGTGGGAGACAGTCATGCTCTGTGGACCTAGAGGGTAAAGGAAATCGAATTTTTAGAATTCGGGGATTGGAGTGACAAGAGGTTGGGAGTCACTACATCGTGAACTCCCGGGTACCGAAGACCTGAAAACTGAAGTCCCGAAGTCCCGAAATTTTTTAAGACAAAAGAACCGTCGAGGATTTAATTGTTGGATCCTCGTGGACCAAAACTCCAAAACCTGAAGTCTTGAAAGAGAGTATGAGGGCCTCATGGATCGAAACCCCAAAACCTAAAGTCTCGAAGTCCCAAAAATTTTAGAGCCAAACAAAGCTCCAAAAACTTAGTGGATTCGAAACGTTTTTCTTATTCATGTTGGTTTATGAATGTTGAAGTTTTATTAAGGGTTTAAGGCCTGACAAACTTTGTTGACTACACGTTGTGTGTGCAGAGTTCAACGAGTGTTAGGACAGTCGTGAATCGACACCGAGTATAGAAATGGAAGAGGCGCGGATTGCCTCCAATTTAGAAAACGAAAGAGAGGGAAGGAATGTCAACTTGGGAGTCGAAGGATCAAACTCTAATGGGCACGGAAAAGAGATGGATAAGGAAGGACATATGATGAAATTCATTGAAATATTGCAGAAAGATGCCTAAGCTCATCGCGTTGATAGATGAAAGCTCATGAGGGTCAGGGATTAGCAGGTAGAATTCAACTTAAAGATGTTGAAGAGCCTGGAAAGAATAGAAAGGAAATTGAAAAAGGAGAGTGACTCAAGCAAGACAGAGAGTCATAGGACCCCTGAGAGGAAAACAAGATCAAGGAGTGTCAGGACCCCTGAGAGGAAAAGAAGATCGAGGAGTGTCAGCAGACATTGTCGTCACTCCCCAAAGCATTCCAATAGGGAAGCACACGGTAGTTCAAGCCCATCTCCTACCAGAAAGTACAAATCAAGCCATGAGGAGAACATAAGAAGGAGGAAGATATTGAAACATGCTTGCTTGGCATGAGGAAATATTTCCAACTGCAGAATTATTCCTCTCATGCAGAAGGAAGAATTGCGATGTATCAACTAAAAGGAAAAGCATCCATGTGGTGGGATCAGTTTGTGCAGGTGCAACACATTAGAGAGAAAGATATCACATGGAAGGAATTCAAGAGGTATTTCGAGAGGAAATACCTGATTAAAAGATACTATGACAAAAAGATGAAGGAGTTCTTCGAACTCAAGCTGGGCAGCATGACCATCGATGAATACGAATGAAGGTATTTGGAATTACTGAAGTATGTTCCATTCATCAAAGATGAGGCTGTCAAGATTCAGAGGTATCTGAGTGGAATGCCACCTTCCATGTGACAAGATTCAGTATGACGATCCTAAGACTATGGAAGAAACAATAAGAAGGGTGAAATGCTTGTATGTGCAACAAAGGGAAAAACCTACTTTTCAGAAGGCTTGGGATGATCAGAAGAAGTTCGGGAAAGAGAAGAGGTAGAAAGGAAACAAGCCTCCCTTTTTCCGAAATAGTCCTCAGGGACAACCATCTTTTAGAGATCCCAGGAAGGTTGAAGTGGGGCAAATGACAAGATTTCCACCTATGGAGTGTTGGAGTTGTAAAGGAAATCATAGGTACAGAGATTGCCCCCACAGAAATGATAAAGCGAGAGCCGTCCACAATGTTCAGCAAGTTGAAACAATGGAGGACATGGGCAGTAGAATGACAAGGATCTATACGGCCCTAGACAACAAGCAAGCTGAATTTCAGTCACACATGATTGAAGTGGAAGGTATGATTAACAACCAACCATTTACTATTTTAGTTGATTCAAGGGCTAGCCATAGTTATGTAGATCCTAGGGTGGTGGAAATTTTGCATTTATCAAGAAGCAAACATGAAAAGTCTTGGTTAGTGCAGTTGGCTACATGAACCAAGAGGAAAGTCACTGAGTTGGTTAAGTCATGTCCTGTGGACATGAAGGGATTGAGCACGAAGGTTGAATTGAATATTTTGCCTTTAGGCTCTTATGACTGTTTAATTGGGATGGAGTGGTTGGACCAACACCATGCCCTCCTAGACTATCGTAACAAGGAATTTACATGCCTGGATGAGGAGGGGAATCAGAAAAAATTCCAAGGAATTCCTAGAGATGTTACTGTTAGAGAAATCTCAGCAACGCAGCTGAAGAAGTGCTACAGAAAAGGCTGTCAATTATTTGTAGCCCATGTGGGGAAAACGCCTAAGGATAAGGTGTCAAGTATTGAGGATCATGAGGTACTTAAAGAGTTTGAAGATGTATTCCAGGAAGTACCTGGACTACTTCCGAAGAGAGATATCGACTTCTTTATAAATTTGATGCCTGGAGCAGCTCCAGTGTCGAAAGCTCCTTATAGAATGAGTACGCCAGAGCTGAAAGAGTTGCAATTGCAGCTTGAAGAGCTTCTAAAGAAGGGGTACATTCGCCCAAGCATGTCACCTTGGGGTGCCCTGGTCCTATTCGTGAAGAAGAAGGATGGAACATTGAGGCTATGCATTGATTTCAGACAATTGAACAAAGTAACTGTCAAGAACAAGTACCGTTTGTCGAGGATCGATGATCTTTTCGATCAGTTGAAAGGTGCGAAAATATTTTCGAAGATAGATCTCAGATCAGGATATCACCAGGTAAGAATAAAATATGAAGACATCAATAAGACCGCCTTTAGAACAAGGTATGGTCATTACGAGTTCACATTGGTGTCGTTTGGACTGTTAAATGCACCTATTGTTTTTATGTGCTTGATGAATGGTGTATTCAGGGACTATCTAGACAAGTTTGTCATAGTCTTCCTGGATGACATTTTGGTGTATTCCAAGTCAGAGGAAGAGCATGAAAAACACCTGAGGATGGTGCTGCAAGTGTTGAGATAACACCAACTGTATTCCAAGTTGATAAAATGCTTGTTTTATCAAAGGCAGATCCATTACTTGGGGCACATTATTTCAAAAGAAGGGATCATCGTGGATCCTGAGAAGGTTGAGGCCATCAGAGAATGGTCAGTGCCAAGGAATGTGGTAGAAGTTAGATCCTTTATGGGTCTAGCGGGCTATTACAGAAGGTTTATCGTAGGGTTCTCAAAGATAACTCACCCTATCACTTCTTTGCAAAGGAAGGAGAAAAAGTTTCAGTGGACTGAAGAGTGTGAGATGAGTTTCTAGCGATTGAAGCAGCTGTTAACCAACGCTCTAATATTGAGGATTGCAGATCCAAATATGGATTTAGTAGTGTGCACAGAAGCGTGTAAAGAAGGGTTGGGAGGAGTTCTCAGTCAAAATGGATCTGTAATCTTTTATAAGTCCAGGAAGCTGAAAGAGCACGAAAAGACTTATGCCACTCACGATTTGGAGTTGGCATCAATCGTTCACACTCTGAGGAAATGGAGACATTACCTCATGGGAAGGAGATTTGAACTCAGAACAGACCATAATGGTCTGAAATATTTGTTTGATCATCCAACCTTAAACGCTAGACAAAGTAGGTGGCTAGAATTTTTGTGTGAATACGACTTTGATATCAAGCATATCAAAGGGAAGGAAAACAAGGTGGTTGATGCACTCAGCAGAAAGGTGCACGACTTACATGCTTCATCCATTAGAATGTACAAGACTAATATTAAGGATAGAATTTTGGAAGCTGCAAATGCATATTTGCAGTACAGAGAGTTGGTAGCAAAGCTACAGCAGAGTGAGAGACCACAGAAAGAGGAAAGTTACACCTTGGAAGTTGATGGAATACTTCTGTACAAAAACAGAGTGTATATACCCAATGTCCGAGATTTGAAACTTGCGATTCTAAGAGAAATGCACAACATGACTTATGTTGGACACCCTGGATATCAGAAGACCGTTGCAGCAGTCAAAAGCAATTACTTTTGGCCAGGTATGAAGAGAGAGATCGTTGAATACATCGCCAGATGTATGGAGTGCCAGAAAGTTAAAGTTGAGCATAGGCACCCAGCAGGGTTGCTGCAACCTTTGCCCATTCCTGAATGGAAGTGGGAAGTGGTGATAATGGATTTTATTACGAGATTGCCCAGAACAAGCAAGTTGCATGATTCGATCATGGTGGTGGTGGACAAGCTTCCAAAAGCTGCCCATTTTATTCCACTAAAAACTACTCATAGGGCAGCAGATGTTGCTGATATTTTCTTAAAAGAAGTGGCACGCTTGCACGAAATTCCTAAAACAATTGTGTTTGATAGGGACCCGAAATTCACCTCGAATTTCTAGAAAGGACTGTTCAAAGGATTCAGAACGAATCTGAACTTTAGTACAACATATCATCCTGAGTCTGATGGACAGACAGAGAGGGTGAACAGAGTAATAGAAGACATGCTGAGAATGTATGTGATGGACAAACCATCAAGATGGGAAGACTACCTGCACTTGGTAGAATTCGCCTACAATAATGGGTATCATGCATCGTTGAAGATGAGCCCATTTGAAGCACTTTATGGAATAAAGTGAAACACTCTAGTGAGCTGGGATAATCTAGGTGATAGAGCAGTAGTTGGGCCAGAGTTGCTCAAGGAGATGGAGGACCAAATGATAAAAATTAAGCAGAATTTGAAAGCTGCCCAGAACAAGCAGAAAAGTTATGCTGATAAGAATAGAACCCACAGAGAATTCAAAGTGGGTGATCATGTTTTCCTAAAAGTGAAAACTAACAGGAGTTCCCTGAAGCTATGAAGTTGCGCCAAGTTGGCAGCCATATTTTGTGGCCCATTTGAGATCCTGGAAAGGATTGGGCCAGTTGCATACATGCTTGCATTACCTGCATCTATGACCGTACATAATGCGTTTCATGTTTCATTGCTTAAGAAATATATGCCTAATGCTAATCATGTTATTGATTGGAATGTGATTCAGGTGGAACCAGAAGGTGTCCTGCAAGTGCATCTTGCGTGCATATTGGACAGGAAAAACAAACAGCTCTGGAATCGAGCTATAGGGCTTGTAAAGGTCCAGTGGACCTGGTACGGCCCTGAGGATGCGACATGGGAGCATGAAGATGTTATGCGGGCAGGTACACGCATCTTTTTGAAAATTTTGAAAAGCTTGCAGATGCAGTGTGAAGTTGCACTGAGGACAGTGCAAAAATAAGGGGAGGGGATTGTAATGTCCCCAAGGCCGAGCCTTGTTGTAAATAATGTTTATGAAATGAATTTTTAATTATGTTTTATAGGCTGGTGAGCCAAGTTTNTGCACATTATTAATAAAATATAAACACCACTGCGTGTAGACTGACCACGATGAATGAGTGATGGGGGACTAAGCTTCCACGGAGTGGGAAAGGGATTAGGGGCTGGAAGGCGAGAAGAGGGGCTAAGTGTTGAGCCTAGGGGCTTAAGTCCCTGGGAATAATATTTTAATATTATTCCAAAAAGACCATGTGAAATATATGTTTTATCCTAAGTTCTTTTGGAATGACAAAGTGACTTCCAAGTGGGGAGGAACACATATTGATGGAATGCATGCAGTTTCATGGGTGACAAGTGTCAACCCAAGTGCATGCAATTAAAACTGCTGAATTGAGCCATGATGGGGGTTCCTCCTCCATTCGACCGTCAATCATCTCGATGTGAGTCCGGTCTGACCTCTGCAGAAGTACCCTCGTGCAATTTGGAAATGGGAGGAGGCCTGTGTCTGTGTTTGTTTCTGGGAAATCCAATATACCCCCCCCCCCTCTATTCTGAAACGTGGAGTCTGAATCGACCCCTGCGTGGATTGTTTTTCACACGTCCCTGAGAAACCATAACCATGAGTCTATCCCGAGTTGTCGGATTGAGAAAACTGAAGTGTCCCATTCTTGTTGAGCCTGGTTATGCCGTTGTGCCTATCTGTTGCTACCCTAGGGTGTTCGAGTCTAGGTTCTAGTGGATTGTGGTGGTTGAGCAGTGCTTGACCGCGTGTGGCTTGTTGGACAATATATACGACACTCTCTCCAGAAGAGAGAGATGGTTGAGGTTGAAAGGACAGGTTTCTTGGCCTGTGAGCGACTCCCTCCAGGTGAGAGAGTGCGTGGAGGAAGGAGAGAGCTCCTGGAAGTAACCCTGTAGCTTCCACAGATCTTGGAGACTTTCGGTCCGGTTGTTGAAGCCCAAGGCAAGGGAGGTTAGCAGCCGAAGGACTGTCTAGGTGACAGAGAAGGTGTATACTCCTGGGGTGGAACAAGCATGTGGGGGAAGAGAGTCTGTGGGCAGTAGGCATAAGTGGTTCCTGGGAGAGAATCCTTCCTTGTGACTGTGTGTTTTTCCTATAACCTCAGCCTAGCCTAGGATTCCTTGCCTGGGATGGAGCTTAGTCCCATTTCGGGGGTGACCCACTACTTAGCTTGATGAGCAACGTGGTCTAAGGCTGGGAGGTTCGTGGAAGGCCTACACAGGGTTGGTGGAATTACCACAGTTTCAAAGATAAGTATCAGCTTATGCTTTAATTATGTTTTGCATGCCTGTGTTGCCTATATTTATCATGTATTCCACTGTAATCATGAATTACTGTTAATTCCATTAAATATGCATGATAGTAGTAATCTAGTTCTTACTCTGAGTTAAATGTGTTTCATTTGTTTAAAATTCATGTTATATATAAATAAGTATGAGATTGTTGTTCCGCACAGTAGCGTTGGCCCGGCCCTGGGGATGACGGACGGGGGAGCGTTAGAGAATGGTATCAGAGCGTTAGACCATCCAAATGAAAAGTAGTGAATTTAATCGCTTCTTCCTTCGACACGGTGTTAAGTTGGAAGTAGGTGTTCAACTTTTGAACCCAAGATCTAGCTGTGGATTTTCTTGAACCATCAAAGGAGGGAATGGTGAGCTTCCCAATATTCCTCATGAGATAAATGTTATGTTGACCCCTGTTGACCTCCCTTGGCTTGTTCCTATACTTGATATTGCAGTAGTCATGTAGTGACATGGTCGCCTGGAAATCCTCTCCCATAGTGTTACACATGAAATTTGCACACCTAGGTACCTCACCCTAAGTGTCGTAAGTGTCATATAAGTGTCTCATACACCTCGACACCATGGAATAACCTATGTCACAATCCCTAGTCAATGTGGAGGAGGGATATATTACATGAAGGCCAAAATACCAAGTGCACATGAATTATTATCAATATTCATGAAAAAGAAATTAATTAAGTGTGAGAATCC
>JASDQU010103869.1:102559-113719 GCA_032191745.1 Picea mariana | reverse complement strand
CCTTTTTAGTGGATCTGATGAGTGATCCTCTCCATGGTGGTTAAGCCTCAAAATCCTATATAATGAGGGCTTTCCATGGAGAAAGGTGTGGATATTTGAGGTATCAAACCTATGGTCTTGAGAGAAAGATTTAGGATATCAAACCTATGATTTTGGGAGCTTTGTGCAAGGGATGGACAAGGAGGGCTTGGGGAAGATGCTTCAACTACATCTACAGTATGTAAGTATTTCTTTAAGAGTTCTCATTAATATATTGCTTGGCCTATTTCCTTCTAAAATATGTATCTTTACATATGTTTGTATTATAGATGGATTTTATTGGACTAATATTATAGAGTGGAGTAGGAGTTGTTTTTATAGTTGTCCATTGCATTGCAGGTGTCAAATAGTGTCAAATAGTGTCAAGTTGGAGCAACAAGGACAAACATCGGAACAATGTGCATTACACTTTCTTCCTTCTCCTTCTCTTTCCGATTAGTTAGTTAGATTCAAAGGAATGTTAGTCATTTTCACTTTTTTGTCTTGGTATAGGGGTCTAGAGTCCAAGGGGATATTCACCTGTCTGAAGGGGTATTTTCCCATAACACATATCCTGGTACTCCCTCTAATAATCATCAATGGTCTCAACCTGAACTTGCTACCCCTAATTCCTTGTTTGTTGGTTCCCTAAGAACTGTGGCATGAGAGGCATGTGAATTATTCTACTAGTGGTCCTGGCGCCAACTTGTGCGGGAACATTGTTTTTGTCTCCCTCTGCATGGTTTCCATTATTCCCATTAGGGAACCCTGCACCATTGTTTCCTCCATGGTGTCCATTAGTGCCTCCATTACCATTGTTACCCCCATGGTTCTAGTTTTCTTGGTTAGTAGCAATCAATTGTGTCAAGATCTATTCCAATTGATGCTACCCATTGGCTAGACCCTGAGTGCCCAGCTGTGGGAGTAGCATGAAGATCATAAAAGCATCGTGGATTTAAGTTGTGCATGTTTACTTAAATACAAATGGCATTTGTAGAGAATTGTCTTGCAACTGTTGGATCATGTGCGAAATTTTAGGATCTTGTAGCCATTCCTAGCGAACATCTTGGAGACAATCCGGGACAATGAAGCATAGGGAGAAAAGGGATCGTTTATATTCATATTTTTGAGAAAGAGCGTCAGCAACCACATTTTCTTTGTCTTTCTTGTAAATGATCTCATAATCATATCCAAAGAGCTTAGTTACCCATTTTTGTTTCTCTGGAGAGGAAGGTCATTGCTCTGGAAAATACTTGAGGCTTTGATGATCTGTCTTAATTTGGAAGTGTTGTCCCAAGAGATAAGGACGCCATAGATCCACTGCATGAAAAACAACCAACATTTCATTTTCATAGATTGATTGGCCCAAATGGTGGTCTGACAATTGTTTATTGGTAAATTCCAAAGGTCTGCCCTCTTGCATAAGGATTGCTCCAATTCCTCTCCCAGGGGCATCACATTCCAGGACAAAGGTATTTCTGAAATCAGGAAGGGCCAAGACCGGAGTAGTGCACATAGCCTCCTTCAATGCTTGAAAGTCCCGATCAGCTGTGGGAGTCCAAGTGAAAGAATTATTTTTAAGTAGAGCAGTGAGAGGCACCACAATCTTTCCATAATTCTGAACAAACTTATGATAATATCCTATTAAACCCGGAAAACCACGCAATATTTTGATAGTCTTGGGGCGAGGCCAATCCTGCATGGCTTCAATATTCTTAGGATCCACCCAGAAACTAACCTTGCCAAAAATATGACCCAAGTGCTCAAATTTTGAGGCGCCAAAGGAGCATTTAGAGTGTTTGAGGAAAATTTGATGCTGAGAGAGTAGATGAAGAACTTTATCCACATGGGAAATATGGGATTTCCAATTTTTACTATAGATGAGAATATCATCAAAGAAAACTAAGACAAAATGACAAAGAAAAGGACGGAAGACATGATTCATGAGGCTTCAGAAGGCGAAAGGGGCATTACACAGGCCAAAGGGCATGATCAAGAACTCATAGTGACCCTCATGAGTTCGAAAAGAAGTCTTGGGGATGTCAGCATCTTTCATATGGATCTGGTG
Source organism: Picea mariana (assembly GCA_032191745.1). NCBI lineage: Eukaryota > Viridiplantae > Streptophyta > Pinopsida > Pinales > Pinaceae > Picea > Picea mariana. Next base: position 111,633 of record JASDQU010103869.1, on the reverse strand, counting down.
ATAGCCTAAACGCAGATCAAGTTTGGTGAAAGAGCACCACTCAACTCATCCAAGATATCATCAATGAAAAGAATAGGAAACTTGTCCTTGATGGTTAGTTTATTGAGGGAACGAAAGTCGGCACACATGCGCCAAATACCTTCTTATTTAAGTACCATGACCATAGGAGATAAGGGATAGTACTGGGGCAGATAACACCTGCTTGGAGCAATTACTGCATGATTTTCTCAATTTCATTCTTTTGGGAAAAGGGATGACGATAAGGGAGAACATTGGGAGGAAGACTTCCAAGAACAAGGGGTATGGAATGATCATGAACACCATGAGAAGATGGAAGTCCCTGAGGAGTGGAAAAAATAGCTTGGTGTTTGGAGAGAATAGCTTGGAGGTCGGGATGCATAGAGGGTGTCTCAACCACGTGAATAGAATGGAGTTGAGCAATAATAACAGAGTGGCCTTTATTGAGAAGTTTTTCCATGTGATGGGAATTGATGATCTCAGGAGAACCAGCTATGAGACCTTGGAAGTGATACACTTGTCCCTTATGTTGGAATTACATGGTTAATTCCTTAAAATCCATAAGAATGGGACCCAAAGTGTGTAACCATTAAACACCTAGCACAATGTCACACATGCCCATTTCGATGGCAAACATATGTGATTTCAGGTGGTAATCTCCAATTTGAAGACGTACATTTTCACAACGCCCACCACATTTCATGGACCCACCATTGGCTATCATGATTTGGAAATTATTCACAACACGAATATAGCAATTGGTTTCCTGGGCAATGAGACGATGAATAAAATTGTGGGTGCTACCACTGTCAACTAGGATGATGACCTTTCTATTCTTAATATATCCAATGAGCTTGAGGGTTTGGGGAGCAGAGAAACCAGTGAGAGCATGCAAGGAAATGTCCGGTTCAAATTCAGGTGGGTCAGTGGTATCTAGGGTAGCATCAGGAAGGGAGGGCTCTTCAACAATTGGAACTGTCACATCTTCTTCAGGAACATCTTCGAAAATGGCCATAAAAAAATTTTGTTCATTACACTTGTGCCCTGGAAAATATTTTGCATCACAATTATAGCAAATACCCTTCAATTAGCATTCATCCATTTCAACGCTAGTTAATTTCTGGACCTTGAGGGGAGTGACAAGGGGGTTAGGATTAGCAGGGTGAGGACAAGGAACAAAAGACGATTTTTTGTTCTGGGAAAAAACAACTTGTTGGGATTCTTTAGCACGTTTAGTAGCTTCCAACCAAGTCTAAGGATGGGCCATGAGAACCTGTGATCAGATTTCATCCTTTAGGGCACTGATAAAACATTCACGGAAGAAAGCATCTAACATGCCCTCGATTTGAAATGCCAAATGCTCAAAAGAATATATAAAGTCTTCCATTGTGCCTCATTGTTTCAACTTGGTCAAACGACTGAGATAGTGGGTATCAGTGTCAAAGCGATCATAGAGATCAAAAAAAACTAGGTCCAGGAAATATACCCTTGACATGAATTTTTACGCCATTGCCACCATTGCCATCCTTCAAGATCTAGATAGAGGACAACATACTGAAGTTTGGCCAATTCATTAGCAATACCATGCAGAGAAAAATAATGTTCCATTTGAGTGACCCAACCCATAGGATCAGAGACATCAAATTTATTGACCTCAACAAAGGGAAGATGAGGGTCACGCTGAAAGGAATTGGATAGAAAATGCAGAGAATGAAAGGATTCAATAGCATCAGGTTGGTCTGAGGAGGAAGGACCCGAAGAGCAGTTCAACAACTGGTTGACAACAGACTGGAGGGTGTTAAATTGGTTCATGAATTTGGCATCCATGGTGTCAAATTTTTGCTCGACATGGGTTTCTAATTGTGCAAGGCGGGAATTGGTAGAGGCAATTTCAAAGGTCGCTTGATTGGTGGAAGCTTGCAGGTCTTGGTTGCGAGTGGTGGCCATTTGGAGAGGGGAAGTGCGGGTAAGTAAAAATGGGTGGGTGGGACCAAAAAAAGGACTTATAAGTGATAGGTACCATGATGATCAGGGAAAGAAGGGAACTATAATGGAATAGGTGGAAAATTTGGGAAGCTGAGAAGGGATCGGGTCCACTGGAAAAAAAAAATTAAAATGAAAGGTATGACTGCGATCAGGGAGAAAAGGGGAGTCCAATGGAATAGGTCCCAAATACGTGTGTCGGTGGGACCACTATGCCTTTTTCTTTTACTCCTGCGGAGTTATACTCCAATCTGAAGAATACTGTAGTGATGAAATGCCCAAATTATTAACAGGAAGAAATGTCTAGTAATTTCACAACCTGAATGGAGGAGGCACAGTTGTGTGGAAATAGATCTTGTCTATTCTGTTTTTGTTTCTGTCCCAAGGGTTAGGTATTCAAGGGTTCTACAGTCAAGGGTTTTCCTTGTGTTATAGCTCTATGATATACGTCTGGTGTCCAACAGTAGTACTTGGCCCAATATCTCAGGGCACCAACTAAGGAGGCTAGACCATGCCCTTAGTCATACTACCCAACTACCCAGGTACTAGAGAGTATCTTCCCATGTGTTGTTCTCGGTGGCACTATATCAGTCAGGCAACCGATCGGTTTATCTATGGAGGGCTTCAGGAGATCTAGGTCGATCTGTATACATGTGTTGTCTAATGCGCTACCACTCGAAGGGGTACCAACAAGGGTTACAAGGGTGGCCAACAAATGTGTGCTTAAGTACCACTTGTATTTCCTGCATCTATGACTCGTCGACCGTGGGTTTATGCATGTAACGACAGATCTCTGAAGCTTTAAGACGTCGGACTACATCTCTACCCTTAAAAAAAAAATTAACCCACAATTTCTTGCCGAGGAAAGTGCTATGATACCACTTGTAAGGCACCAGATCTATTATATTAGCAGAATAGAGAAATAATGCCAAGAATAACACTGAGATAGCAACAAAATATTCAATTATTGCAGAGATAACAAAGAAACAACAAATTATATGGAACCATAACACCAGGGGGCAACCTCCAACAGAGCAGAGCTCTATTACAATAATTTTCCAAGAAAAAACTTCTCATTCCCTCTACTCTAATTTATACTAAATCTATCTATCCAAAAGAACAATCTAGAGGAAGATCCTTCTAGAAGCGGAAGCTTCTATTAGGTCTTCTTACAATTTACTTATTCCTCCTTATTTATAGGCCTTATTAATATTGACCTTTATTACATGGAAATATAGTATTCTACCCACTTGAGGGGTTAGGTAGGGTAGGTCCCTAACAGTGTGACTCAATAATTTCCATTGAGGGTAGCTTATCCTCTTTCTCTGGAGGTAACTCAATGTTCTATTGTAGTCATGTCTCCATGGCTCGACTAATGTAATGCACCAACTGGCAATGGAGATAACTCAATCTCAAATATAGATATTTTCATACTTGTTCCCTCTGAATCTCATAATGTATCAACTTCTTTTAATGAATCATGTTTGTTCTATATATACTTCTTTTGATTACTGGAGAAAGTGTTTCGTCACAGTATTCTCCCTCTTCCTGGGATAGTTCTTTGGACACAAATTAGGCTTATGCATCTCTATGAATGGTCCTGGGGAGGCTACTCCTCCTTACTGGATCGTGTGGGTTGACTCCCTTTGAACTCTACCTCCTTCTGAGTCGGTACTTGGTGGGGCTGCCTACCTCACCACTGATGGAGCCATCTGCTTCTCATGATATGGTTCATGACTTCTATATGGATGTTCATCCTGAAAAGTGTCACGAGACCATATTGATCTCTTCTTGGTTACTACAATGGTTCTAGGTAAGCCCTTTTGGCTCTACTAACTTTTTATTCTCCCTCTGAGCCTTGATTTCTTCTAAGTCTACAAAAAAAAAACTTCAGAGTCTCTGCAGGATATACTTGGTGTTGAATACCAAGTCTTAATATGAAAAGTTGATTCATGCTTCAAACGAATTTTGCTTCCTGTCAAGGTAGATTCATTGTCCATTGACCAAGTCTACTATGAGTTCTATTCTAATGTTCGGTCATCTTTGGAGCCTTCTACTCCATACAATCAATCTCCATATGAGATATTTTGTATCTTAAAAATAGTTTATTCTTCATATTTTTTGGTACATGGATGTATGTGGTCATGTATACAACTTGCATAGTCTGCTCCATGTCTCATCTAATATGTTTCCTCTTGGAATCGTCACTATATCTCCCTCAGGGTTATCACCTATGACCTACCCAGAACAAGAACAACAAGGGAGAAACAGTAGACAACAATAATACTCTTTATAATAATAATAGAAATAATAGCAAGAAAAATCATCATAGTAGATCCTTTAGAGCTATCACTTATGACCTGCGAGAAACAAGTGTCAAAAGTAAGAAATACAATAATAATAAATGAGAGCACCACTCTTCTAGTGTTGTGATCAATCATTCCTCCATGGTAACCTGGAAACAAAACAAGAAGTTTCTCCTGGAGGAGATGTTAGTTATGTCTAGTAAATGATTAAACTAAGAATTTATCTCAATAATGCTCACATGCTACCAAGTATACAATAATAAAGGTTTTCAAAGATTGCTATCACAACTATAGTGTTTAGCAGTTATCAAACTTGATATGTGTAAATTTGAATCTTATCAATTTAATCAATAAAACCTGGAACTAGAGTCTTGTCCTCACATATGAGTGTATTGTTTTTCTTCTGAGTCTACTTCACTCAAGATGACAAGTACTTTCTTCAACTTGTCCTCTGTACTAAGACAATATGATATCTTGACATAAATCTGAGTTAGGGAATAAACTATATAATCTCAACTTTAATCAATCTAATACTTTGACTTTAATTTTGACCAATGGTTAGTATGATAACTTCAATAGATCAAAATGCAACCTTGATATTCACAATATTATAATAATGCCATAACAAGTAGAGGCATATCAAAGTAATCAAACCTGCGGTGCATAGTTCCTCTGAATGTGATGGATCTGAGATCCCTTTAGATCTACGATTGTTGTTTAGACAAAATATCCTTTCTCCTACAAATACTCTTTAAAAAAATGATACAGTTTAAACATATGTAAGTACTTACCTCTGACAACATCGATAGGTAGTGGCACCATCTGGCAGCATTGGCAAGCAATAATGAACTTTTAAAACTTTAAAGGTCCTTCAACTTGTAACTTAAATTTAGTTGGATATTTGCTAGGGTAAGGTGCACTAGGACAATAAAAAACAACCTCAACACTTCACAAAAACTTTCACTGCAACTGGTACTGCCACTGGTGCTGCAACTGGCATGAAGGAATTGGTACTGCAACTGCAACTGATACTACAACTGCAATTGGTACTGCAACTGCAACTGGTACTGCAACTGCAACTACAACTGCAACTTAGGGTTTTATGAGGAAACCCTAATTTCTCAAACTTCAAATTTCATAAATTTGATCCAGGGACTAGATGCACCCTCCTAGGGCGAGTTCCTAGGTGTGGTTACTTTCTCCAACATCCCCCTCAAACAAGAAAAACGTCACACTTAGGGTTTTTGCAGAAACCTTAATTCTGCAATAGCTGCAACATTGAAAACTGAATCTGGGAGAGGGTGCACTGAGGCTAGCTACTTCTTTATAAATTGTGAATTGGTCTCTTTCAAGCCTGCTCTGATACCATGTTGAAGTTTTTACTTATACAACTAGCAGTTATGGTTCTTCTTTATTATTATAATCATTTATCACATTAGCTGCATAAATAAGATCATTGAAATAGAGGTAATCACAGAAACAATAGAGACACACAAATTATCCTAGGAAACCCTCATGGGGGAGAAAATCCAACAAAAAATTCCTCAATATAGATATACCATTGACCGAACAAAAAATCCTCCTCTACTCCTTTACTAGGAAGAGTAGCATACCACTTAACTAAGAAATACCAAGACATAGACCAAGAACCCTCCTTGACATCACATGTAGCTGCAGTAGTAGTTCCTCCAAGACTTGCACACTTCTTCATAGATGCAGAGCTAGTGTGGTGAGTGTGTTCAAATGAGACACCATCCTCACATACAAATACAAGTTGTGAGGTTGTGCTAGGGTTGTGACTCTTCACTTGGTGGAGTCGACTTCTCCTAGAAGTGGATAAAACCACTTTACAATTACTAGGGTCCGACTTTTCAAATACCACCATACAAATACATGTCGACCAATGCACAAAAAGGGATTTGATCTTATACAAGACCCGACTTGATCAATCCATAAAAGGGGATTTGATCTATACAATAATGACTCAAATATAAGTAGAATATTCTTCAAAGTTACAATAATTCAACAAAATGGACGTAACAAGAATGCAACAATGGACACAACAAGATGCAAAGTTGACTTAAGAGAGACTCTAAATTAATAAAAAAATACCATAGAATAACACAAAAACTAATGCATAAGGATGCACAAGTGGATGCAAATGAGATGTTAATTATACATAAAATAAAATAAAAATGATACAAAAGTGGACGTACAAAGACACAAAAATGGACACATATAAGATGTAAATTAGATGCAAAAGTCAATTGGATTCAGCTCAGGTGGTTGGAAGAAATGATTGTTATCCTCCCCACTCAGATTCAATTCTCACAAGTGACATGTTGAGCTCATAAAGAATATATTGTTGTAATGACTACGAATTTTGATGTTGACCAATGTTCAAAAGTTTCCATGGTGTGAGAGACACTTTTTTAACAATATTTACATATTTATCTCATTGGTCTTTGAATTCCTTAAGATGATGAGTGAAAATATACTTATAAGGACTTTGATTTGAACTCAACGTGCAGTCCCTTTTTTATATAACAATGACTTTGATTTGAACTCAACGTGCAGTCCCTTTTTTAGTTAAGACTCTTCGATGAAAATTATCTATAGAGTTGTAACCCTTTATATCATAAAAGCTTGCTACTTTTATTACAAATTCATATTAAAAAAAAAAACATATTAAATTTTATTTCAAATTCATATTAAAGAAAAAGCGTATTACGATTTTATTGAATCTTTATAATGCATTTTTTTAATTTTATTATAAATAAATCTATATTACAAAATTTATCAAATCTTTATGGTGCACTTTGCTATAGTTTTTCATTAGTTTGGAATCTTTAAAGCCATAGTTTTTGTAAATATGATTCACCATCATGTACAATTGTTCCATAAAAGTTTGGAATATTTAAAGCCGTAGTTTTTGTCTGAACGCTACATATGATTCACCATCATGTACAATTGTTCCATAAAACGGAATGTGATGGGTTATTTTCTCTAAAATATTGTTTTGTTGAGTAGTAATGATAAGAACGTGAAGGAGTTAGACAAATAGCGTCCATAGCATGTATAAGTAATCATATTAATTGAATTATAAATATATAAATTTATTTATTTCTAAAACTGTTTTAAAATTCTTTAGGTGATATTTTCATTGTGAAGATAACTTTACTATGATAAATTATTTGATTGTATGTGAATGTATATTATTATTTTCTTTAATATTTATAAAGTAAATTAGTATTTTTTCTCAAAATTATTGCATCAAAAGTAGTATGGTACTTTATAGCCCAATGTGATGGAGATATTGTCACATATATAGGTAACACTTACATGTTGATTTCAAAAAAAAAAATTATTGCAAATAATAATAACATTATATGTTAGTCTGGTAAGAATAGATAATGTTTGAAGCACTACGATCGTTCTGCAACTTGCTCTGAAGCCCTGTATCCAATTCTAATCCTGCCCATGGCAGCCTTCGTGCAAGGGGAAGTCACCCCCTCCTACCACAACATCATCGATGGAGCCAACCACTCTTCGCACCTATCCAAGTCTTCGCCTACTCCTATAGCTCCCAACTCTCCATGCCCAATGGACAATGAACAACATAAAGAAGCTCTGACCAAGTTGGAGACTCATATTTCCCAAGATCAGAATTATCCCAATCCTTGAGAAAAGAAGTTCTTCAACCTAGATTCCTCAATCCGTGGAGATCCTGCATTACAAAATTCAAACTCCAAATCTAGGCTAGAATATGCAGTACATGCAAGATCATGCACTGAAATGCAAATTTATAGGCCTCTGGTCCTCAAAAAGGGCCCTCCTCTAGTGGATCAAGACCCACTAGAAACCAAAGGGAGATGTCTCTCTAAAATTAGGTTCCAAAGGCTTCTTTACTACAATATTCAATCAAGTTGAGAACAAAGAACGGATCTTCCAAGATGGCCAATATTTCTTTATTTCGACTTGAGGCTTGTACATGTGCCTATGGAAAGAAAATTTTAGTCTAGATAAGGAAGAATTTACCACTGCATCGATATGGATCCAACTTTACTCTCTTCCATGTGAATATTGGCACCTAGAGATCCTAGAAGGCATTGGAAACACTTTAGGCTCATTTGTTCGTATAGCAAACACCACCCATCAAAGCCCATACATTTCTTACGCCAAGATATGTGTTTACCTAAATGTCTCGAAGGCTTTACCTTCCTCCATCTGCCTCAGGTATCGGAACACAGACTTAATCTAGACATTAGACTATGAGCACATCCCCTTCAAGTGTCACAAATGTCACGTGCACAGACATCTCGTCAGGGACTTCCCCCTAAACAAGCAATCAGATCAAACTAAAATTCAGCTAGACAAGGGCGAAGATGGATTCAAAAAATTCCCCTACAAATGCAATATCCTTAGAAAATATCCTAATCAACCAAATCCTAAAGGCCCCCAAACCAACGATAGCTTTGAGAAACTAGCGACCATCTCTGAACAAGAGAATGCCAAACAAAAGACTCCCTTAGAGTACCACCCAGACAACTCTTCCATTGTAGATCCAAATTCTACCTTATACCGGCATGTCAACCCTATCAATAAAGATCCTCTCACTCAAGAGTAACATGAATCGATGATCCCAACTAATTTAATCAGAGTAGATCAGGATGACCTCGAGGATATGGAGCTCGAATATCTCGAACTGCAAAGTATTACATCAACTTGTGAGAGAAAATAAGATCATCCCATTCCAAAGAAACAACT
>JASDQU010103869.1:79847-96280 GCA_032191745.1 Picea mariana | reverse complement strand
TGCAAGGCTCCTCTGGAGATAACTCCAGAGAAGGGATCTCCTCCATCTTCTTAACAAACTTGGACGAAAGTGCAGGTTTGGATTTAGATCCTGCCGAACGGACTAAAGCTTTAAATTCTTCCAAAGGATCTGCTTCATTTTCGGCATTCGGAGTTGAAGCCATCTTGGTCGGGCGGCGACCACCAGCAGCGACCACTGCTCCAGAACGCAGGAGGGACGCGCTGGAACACCGATTCTCATCCTGTATGCAAAGAGATCAATGGGAGATCGATGGAAAGCCCCAGACAACGCGCAACGCCCCTGCAAACGAATGATGGCGGCTAGGGTTTGGGCCCTAGCCGCAATGGCTTCCGTCTCGTTCCATTCATCATTTATACCTATTTGTATCTTACACTAACTATTATAATATATTTTAAAAAGGATTTTGAACTTTTTGAAGAATCACAGGTTTTGAACTATTTTGTATCACATGAATACTAAAAAGAAGAAATGAGGAAATATATAAAAAGAATAAGGAAATAGCTATTATAAAAAATATTATATAACCTACAAATTTTATATTTTGAATTTTTTTAAATAATTTTGTTATTATATTTAAATATATATTTTTTATATGTTTTTTTTTTTTTTTATAGTTGATTATCTTTATTAATATTTGCATTTATTTTAAATCTATCAAATTGAAAATAATAAAAAAAATCATAAAATTCAGATTTAACAACACTTCTTCAAATTGTCTCAATTTTAAGGTTTACAATAATAATTTTTCAAACTATTTAATTTTTACTTATAAATGAGGTTTATAACAACCATTCTTCAAACTGGCTAGTTTTTACCCATAAATGAGGTTTAAACCCTTCTTATTGTCCAAAATAAAATTGCTTAAAAAATACAACTTTGACAACTTAATTTTGCTTAAAAAATAAGTTGACAACTTTGACAACTTAATTTTAATATCAAGTAAAATAAAAAACCAAAAATTCCACGGAAAAAATAGAGAATTGGGAGAAGAAAACGACAACGAAGGCTTTGGGAACAGTTCCAATGTAGAGCTCTCCATGGATTACGAACACGTCATGAGAGAAGACGGCATTTTTAATTCTTCTTTCACATGCATGCATGAAATAGGTGTAACAGAGAGGGAAGACTCATGGAGAGGACTAAGAAAATAAAGTAAACTAATTGATTTTGTTTTTGTTGTTACCGACTGGATAACCACTCTGAGTTCAAATAATGCACCAGGTGTAGATGACAGGTCCGCTCATACGGTGCTATTTATTAAGCAGGTTTATTGGACGACATTTAAGATATCAACTAACTATTAACCACATCTATTCTAACATTTTAACCAGATTTATTTTGACTTTTCAAATAGCAGAAACATTAATGCAGAGATGTTATCAACAATATCGCCGCCACCCTCGCAATAAGACCTCCAAGTTGAAAGCCAATAGCGTGAAAGAAAATAAAGTTTTTATTTTATTTTAATTCTAATAAAGTATTATTCTGATGTTCCAATGTTCAATAAAAGAAAAATTAAAGTCAAAATGTGAAATAATAGCGATTCAACCAATGACTCATTGCTATAGTCCAGACCAATGACTCAGGGGAGGACTAATAGTATCCGGTCTATTACTTTAATCGGATCCCCCGAGACTTGAGCTGTTATAGTCCAGCCTTCAATATGGACTAATAATTAACTATTGGTTTGGTTGTCAAAGGCCACATATTGACTTCACTAATTTAAAAGGTTGGGAAAGAAAGTGTTTTGATTCAAGATCATAGTCTCCATTTCCACTCTTTTTCCCTTACTTCATCGTAAATTCAATTCGACTAGACTTTTAATTTAGGAGTTTTGGAGCAACCAACTTACTCTTTTCTCATACATGTTCATGCTTTTTTCTTCTTTTTTTCCAATCATATCTCACATTTATATGCTCCAATCCAATTACCTTGCAATGATTACAATTGTAACCAATGTATTTTTATTAATATTAGCTATCTATAAGGTTTTTTAGATATATAAGTATATATTGATTCACTTACACTTATCATGATGTGGGGTTTCTTAGGTTAAGAGGTTGTGAGTAGTTAAAATGCTCAAGATTTTTCCTTGGCTTCAACAGTAAGCATGAATGTGAGCATAAACACAAGCATGTCATTAGCAAGACTTGAACCTTGGTGGAGGAAATATCAACGCCTTACTTTGACTAACTTGATAATTCATTATTAGTTTTTTTCTATATTTTGGTCAAGTATGTAAACTTTTTTCCAATTAAGTGGTTTGTTTTGTATTACCTTGTACTTTGTAGTTTTTTTATTGTTTTATTTTTTATTTTAACCATAGTGTAATTGCAATGTCTATCTTCCTAATTCTCCAACTTCGAGTGGTCCTCTTTCAAAATTATTTGACATAGGGGAGAGAGAATTTTAGCCTTGGCTATTTTTACATAAGCATTGGGGTTTCCTATTAAAGGGATCACAAGACTTACATTTACTAGGCTACCCATATCCTACTTGCATCCTTTGGGGAAGAGCCCTCCCTCTCCAATTTGTAAGTTTGGTCTTTGACATTGTAATGCTCATTCTTAACTCCATGGTAGGGTCTTCTATTTCCTCTAAAGGAATTTTGATAACAATTTTTTATTTTATTTTTTCAGATTGTCTTTTGACATTGTAATGCTCATTCTTAACTCCATGGTAGGGTCTTCTATTGCCTCTAAAGGAATTTTGATAATAAATGTTTTTTCGGAAGAAAGTACCTCTTCATCAACTATAATGGAGAAGGACAAACCCTCTCTTCAATAATTAAATTCTTATTCTTTTAAAAACGTAGTTCCAAAACAAAGTTTCTCCCCCTTTTGAAAGGAATACTTTTAATAATCAAACTATTTTGTTATGGAGAAAGTGGAATTTAACTTTGTATTACAAATTCTTTTAAATGTGATCAATGTTGTTGTCAACAAGTACAAAAAAATGCTTTGATTATTCTTCCACAACACTTATGAAATAGATTTACTCATATTGAACTCTAGAACACATGGAAAGTATTTGTTCTACATATTTCTTTATTATTTATTTCAAAAACCCATCACATTGTAGAAAGGTCATAAATGAGGGACTATGTTTCTAGGGTAGAGGTGACCTCTTATTCAAAGCATGATTCCTAAAATTTAACCTTCCTTCAATATCTATTTTCTCAATCTTGACCCAGGTGAGATTGTTGAATATCCCATTTTACTTGTGGGAAGAGAAAATCCATTATAAAATAAAAAAAACTCTCTGGATAATTTTACTAAGACACATCTAACCCAAAAAGATAAGGGTGTTTTTCCTATGTTAGAATACTCATAGAATTATATTTGAGTGAATGCTTACCAAAAAAAATTATTGCGGATTTTTAATGGACACAACAACTTGGTTCTGAAAAACACAACCTTTGTGTGCAATTTTTTTCTACCAATATGTCATTTAAAGAAACTTAAATAAAAGCAAAGTTTTCTCATGTGAAAAGATGGAAGAATAACAAACCCAATCAGTCTAAGGATTAGAGAATGGATCCTCAGTGAGTGACATTAAATAAAGATGTAGATAAACAACCCTATCACACCTTTTGGGAGGTGTGATGTTGATACATATAAAATCATGACTAAGGAATCAACCCCTCCACTACATGTTTCCATGTTTGATTGCTTTATAGAAGGGGATGAAAAAGAAACACAAATTATAGAAGTCATATCATATAAGAAAAATAGTAACTTTGACCAAGCTAAATGATATGATGTAATACAATTGATATTGTTAGGAACTTGATTAGTCTTCAATTAATTGTCCAAATAAATAAATAAAAGTAAGAAAAATGGGAAAATAATAATAATTAATTTGCAAGATCTTCATATAAAAGATTAAAAAAAATACCTTTTTTTAAATAAAAAATGTCTAAATTTTCACATCAAAAACAAAATGATAAAAAATGAATATTCAATATTGAATTTAAACTTTTATTAAACTAAAATGTTAAATATCAAACATTTAAAAAGTTATATTATAAATTTATTTATTAATAAAATAATTATTTTATTCATTAAAACAATATATTAATTCTCTATAATTATGTTATATTAAAGTTCCATATATGAATGAAATCTTAAGAATATCAAATAAAAAATTTATATATATCCATGGAAAAAGTAAAAGAGAGTGTACAACCCCACATTTGAAAGACAGTCCAAAGGCAATTTTAAATTTGTCGTACACAACAGGCTCCCACCTTTTCATGTGTTGTTGAGAATAAGTATGTGAGTAGAGTCTCCACCTTCATTGATAAAGTGTCTCTCATCTACTCTGGGTCAATTTCCACTCACTCTATAGGAGAGAGCACAAACACTATGGTTAAATTTGTGTTGTGTTATTTTGTTTTTTTGAATTTTTTTAATCAATGTGTATTTTTAATATTAATAAAAAGAATATTTTGTAATGTTAAAACAAAATTATATTATTATTTTTTATTTTTTTTTATAAAAACTGAATTATATATAAAAGGTATGACTGAGGTCATATAGTACAAAAAGGGTGTTGGTGGAGGATATTGGCAACAAAGTTTCCACAAAAAGCTTACAAAAATGAGTCTAGCATTGATCCTACTTCACTGATAGTTAATCTTTTCAATTCTATCTTAAAACTATCTTTACGAAAGATTTATTTATGCAATTTTTACAAAATTGAGGAGTGCCTTACTGATCTTATTTAAGCTTAGTCTTCCTATGGTGGGGGCTCGAGCGCTACATTTAGATCGGGAAGTTTTGGGTCTGCTCTGCTTCATGTTTCCTCATACTGGCTTTGTGTCGGTGAGTTTGGTGGCCTGGCTTCCAGCTTTGCTTCCATGCTCTCCCCTCGGCGTCTGAGGAATTTGACTTCATCTTGTAACTAGTTTATTAAGGTGCGGTGTTGAGCTAGTGTGTCCAAAGTGAAGGTGAGTGTGGAGATGTGAGAATCAAGGTGAAGTGCTAGTTGTTGAGTGGTGGAGAAGTTATCTTCCACCAGTTCTTCCTCCGGTTGTTCACGATCTGGGCGCTGAGCCATTTTTTCAACTACACTAACTATGATTACCCCACTCCAATTACTGGTGTTTCCTTTGACTCTATGTTCGTTGATGTTGTTGCCTTTAGTTCTGCCTCGGTCGTTATTGCCTCTGGTGTTATCTATGTCTACATTGTCTCTGTCTGAGCTGCCTCTGTCTTCACTACTTCTAGAGCTTCCTCTAACAGTGATGCGTCTGTCGATGTTGTCGCTGACAAAGCTACCCCTAGTGCCGCCCCTACCAAGGTCTATGATGGTTCCTTTCTTTGTGATGCTCCCTGTGAGGCCACAGCTCACAATTTTACCATTTGTTATCCCTCTGATGATGGAGTAATGGAAAATTCCCAATTTTCTTATGTGCTTTAACTTCCCTTCCCATATGAAATTCCAAACTGTCGAGGTCCGTTATGGCTAGCTGTAACAATGAATCGGGAGTTGGCCTTACAATTTACCTCTTCTAGCTATGTGCTAATTGGTGCATGAATGTCGTGCAAACTCAAGATTTGAGTGTCTTTCAAGCGTTGATGTGGCATGTACTGTCTGCATTCACTTTTGTTGAATCACGATTGAATTCCTTTCAAATTTCTTCACCTCAAGAGAAGTTATGGACGAGGTGATGTTGCAGGCTACAGAGCGGGCGTGGAGCGACGGATACGATGAGTTCCCACAAAGGAGGAGGACCTTTTGATCCAGTATATCCATTTTCCTTCATGTTGTGTGCAGGTTCCCACGGGTCAGAGGTTGTGCGGGTACAAATTCTCCCCGAGCATGAAGCTTGACTTACAACACACTACATCCAGCTAAAGCGTCGTGTGGATATTGGTGCCAAGTGGATCATTGACGCGAGAGGGCTGAGGCATTAGGGGGGGGCTAAGAAAAGGTGTCTTCCCAACACTTCCATATGGCCTGGGGAATTTCCAATTGCTAAGTTCGCCTATTCATCCGCTATCATATTGTTTGCACGTGGGACATGGTAGAAGGTGGAGTGGATTGTGGACAGGATTGTTCTGGTCCTTTCAATGATTCTTTTCAACTTTGAATTATTTGGGCATGTTCCTGTAACAAAATGTCAGATTATATTTTTTGAGTCCCCTATTACAATTATGTGGCTGAGTTGTCAATCCTGAGCTAGGAGTGCTCCTTGATACATTGCATAGGCCTCTGCCATGTTATTGGTGGTTACGCCCAGATTCCAAGAGTAACATAGAAATATTTTTCCTCTAGGGATGTACAAAACCCCTCCCGCACCTGCCTCCCCTAGGTTTCCTTTTGATGCACCATCGAAACAGAGAACATGACTATCTTGAGAATTTAGCCAATTTTTTAAGTCTTGGAGGGAATATTGAAGCTATCGACATGATTTTTTGGGGGAAGTTAAGGGGGGGATCGCGGGTATGTTTATTTTCGCCGACCATTTTTCTTCTTCTTCTGTCAAAGGGCCACTTGCTCGAGATTTTCTATTTCTGGATGAGAGGTACTCACCCAATTCGTTGATCGCATGGGCTATGACTAAGGAGGGGGGGCGGGGGGGGAGCTCGTGTCTCCTTAAAAATTCTTTTATTTCTTGCTAGCCAGATTTGTCAGCACACATATTTTATCAAGGCCTTCCAGACACGGCTAAGGATTGGATTTTTGGTGAGGTAGACTTTATAGTATTTACTCCATTTTCCGATTAGACTTCTACTACTTGTCGGCCAAGAAATTTGAGGGGTTAGCTTTGAATAGACAATATGCATCACTTGTTTGGAAAATTTCCAGTTTAGGAATAGATGATCAGTGCTTTCGAAGTTTTGGTTGCAGAGAGCACATATGAAGGGTCCCATATATCCTCTTTTGTTCAGATTTTCTCCTGTTCGGAGCTTGTTGTGAGCTAATTGCCAACCAAAGGTATTAATCTTTGGTAGGTCGTCTAGATTCCAAATTTCTTTCCATATTGCCGATTTTTCTGGGAGATCATTTTCTTGGAGGATATTTTTATATCCCAACCTTACAGAGTATCCTGCCTCTCCCCAATCCCTGATGTCTTTCTCATAAAGGTGAAATGGGGAAAAACCATGGACAATCAAGAGGAATTGATGGGCCTCGTTGAGTAGGAAAGGTGGGACCTCTCCCAAGTTCCATTTTTTTCCAAGCGCCATTTCTCTTCCATTCAGAGATATCAAAGAGAGTGTGTTTTCCCTTGGAGATTAGCCAATGTATGAGGGAGTCTAGAGTGGAGATGCAAGATAGTTTTCCCTTGTCTGAGAAATGATCTTCCCAAATTTTGATTTCTTTACCACTTCCTAGACTCCATCTAAGATGATTTTGAATGAGCGACATAAAGGCATCGATGAGATTCCAGATGGGGGAGCCTTTTTGATTGAGTGTGGTTGTTTCCAGACACCTCTTTCTATTTTTTGACAAATATTTGTAGAATATTTCCTTTTTCCACCATTCTTTACCTCTAGTGATTAAATGCCAAATTAAATTTTTTTCCCAAAGCCATGTTGATATTTTTTGGGTCCTAGATCCCTAGTCCCCCATTTTCTTTAGGTGTGTAAACAATAGACCAGTTAACCATGTGGAGATTTTTCCTGTTGTCCTTTCCCCCTTGCCAGATAAATTTCCTGATTAATTTGTCCATTTCCTTTTTAATTACCACTAGAGCATGGAGGGATGAGAATTGAAAAATTGGAAACAAAGATAAGACTGACTTTATTAAGACCACCCTTCTAGCTGGATTCAGCCAAGTTTCTCCCAGAGTTCAAATTGATCCTTGAGATTTTGGAGAATCACTTGCCATGCCTCCCCGGGCAGGGATTTTATATTGATAGGTGTGCCAAGGTGCTTGAAGTACTTCTAATCTATAGAAAAGGAAAATTGTAAGATATTTGCAATCCTAACCATTGTACTTGCTTTCGTGTTCCAGGCATAAATTTGGCTTTTATGCTTGTTGATGACACCCCTCGAAGTTGCTTCATATTAGTCGAGGACCAACTTGAATATTCTAGCCATCATTTGAGAGGCTCCTCCTAGCAATAGAGTGTCATCAGCAAACTGTGAATTGTTTATTCTTCTAACTCCCCTTGTTATTTTCATCCATGGGATGTTTCCAGTAGCTCTTTCATGTTCCAGTCTTTTGTTCAACGTTTCTGCCATAATAACATACAACATTGGAGAGAGAAGACAACCTTTTTGTAGTCCTCTTGTGGCTTGGAAGAAAGGTGTTGGGCACCCATTTATCAGGGGAGCTATCTAGGGGACGATATGCATGCTCCAATCCACGAGATGAAGGAGTGATTGAAACCAAATCTCTTTAAGACTTCATAGAGAAACTCATGTTTTACCCAGTCAAAGGAATTTTCCATATCTATTTTGATTATCATCCCTTTTTCTTTGTTAGTGACACTGGTGTGGATTGCCTCCTACACTAGGATGATATTGTCCCAAATTTTCCTTTGCTTCACAAAGCCCACCTGATTGGGAAGAATGATCTGTGGGAGCAGCTGTTTTAACTTGTTTGTTATGATTTTTGCTAAGATTTTGTAAGAGACATTACAGAGAAATGGGGCGGAAGTGATCGAAGGAGTTGGCATTTTTGTCCTTGGGAATCAGGGCTAGAAAGGAGGTGTTGGTTTCTCCTCCTAATTTGCAGGTTTTTTCGACATATTTTATCATAGAAGGAGATATTTTTTATTATTTCCCAACATTTTCTATAAAACTGTAAAGTGAAGTTGTCTAGCCGAAGGGATTTATCAGGATCAAACTCGTAAATGATTAGTTTGACTTCCTCCTTTGTGACCACCTTGTTCAACTCTTGATTATCTTCTTCCTTTATCAATTGTAGGATATGCTCTATAAATTGTAAGCTATGCTCTTTGTTATCTGCACCTTCCTGAGTATAAAGTTTTCCAAAATGGGAGGAAGCTTCATTTTCAATCTCCCCGAAGGAATTGATTCTTGTTCATGAGGCTGTTTTTATTTCTTCTACTGTATTTCTGTGTTGTCTTGCTTTGGCATGCTTATGAAAGAAAGAGGCATTTGTGTCCCCTACTTGAAGCCACAAGGCTCTAGATTTGAGTCTCCACTCCTTTTCTTCGTTGTGGAGTGCTCTCATATAATTGTTAAAATGCTCTTTCTCCTGTACTAAATGTCTGTTGTAAATGGTATTTGAATACATTTCCTCTTGAGTGTCTTCTAGCTACTTTTTTACCTTTCAATTTCACCTCTTGTATTATGGGAAGAGACTTTGACCCAATCCTTAATTTCTTGCTTAGACTTTTTGAGTTTTTTCTCCCAAATATACACAGGGGTTCCATCCACCTAGATTGACCAAACCGAGGATACTGGGGGGAGGAAGTCTGGGGAATCCATCCAAATAGGGTTGAATTTGAAAGGAATGGGTCCCAAGTTTTCTACTTTGTCAAAGGAGAGCGCTATTGGGCGGTGATATAAGATTCCCCAAGGGACAATTTGGGATGAAATGTTGAGCAGGAGAAGGAGGATAGAGCTATGGATGAGAAAGTGATTGAGTCTGGCAGCAATGTGTCCCACCCCTATTCTTTGATTTCTCCAAGTGAATTTCCCTTTGGAAGGTTGAACATCAAACAAATCCAGTTCCGATATCAGATCCTCCATGTGTTCACTGAACAGGTCCCTTACTATAGAGCCTCTTTTTTTTTCCCCTTGGTGCAAAGTTGTGTTGAAGTCTCCTGCTATAATGTAGTTGTTTTGTGCTCCGATCTCTTTGATTTTCATTAAGGGTTCCCAGCATTCCATTTTTCCCCAATAATTATTAGGCATATATACATTACAGATATGATAAGTGATACCTGATTGTAGATGCTTGAGATACACCTGCGACCATTATGTTAATTCTACCTTTTGTTCTTCTCTGAAGATTTGTGTACTCCATAATGTACAGATCCCTCCTAACACTCCTCTAGAATTTAGTGTTGTTTCACTACTTGTTTTCCAGATTTGTTTCATTTCTCGCAAGGCTTCAGATCCCTGCATTTTAGTCTCCTGAATTAGGAGGATATGGGGTCTCTCTATTTTGATTAAATTTCCCATTACTTATTTTTTTCCCTTTGTCCCAATCCTCTACAATTCCAAGAGACTACCTTCATTATTTACTGGCGTGTTTTGTTWCCCCSCCCCCSCCTTCGTGGGTTKAGATTKTCCTTTTGATGTYGGGTCTTTCCCACCCTTCCCTTCTTTTTTAAGGATTTCTTCCAGCGTTGGTTGGGTTCCTAGCTCCTTGTCCTGATTTGTCACTTTTTCCCTTTTATTTTTATTGGTTTTCCTTCCTGCTTTCATTGTTCTGGCACTATTTAGGAGTTCCATATCCATTTCTTCCCCCGATTCCTCCTGTATTTCATCCTCTTGTACATGGGGAGGGTCCAAGAGCTGAGGGGCATCAGGCTCTACTAGAGGAGAAGTAGGGTCTAGATCTAGGTTTTGATGACTTTGAGTTTCTTTTGTGATTTCTTTTGAGTTGACCATTTCTTCCTCTAGGTTTTCAAGAGGATCATATCTATTTTTGTTGCTTTCTTATTCATGATTTATTTGTATTGGCGATTTCCCCTTGCTTGGGAAGGAGGGCCTAGTGTTGTTTTTCCTTTCCTGTTGTTGAACTCCTGATTTATTTGTCACTTTCTTTCTTTTGGTTGGCTACCATTGATCCGGCGCTTTGTTTTAATGGTTCTCATGCATTTCCTTGGGACAGTTTTTGGTGAAATGTCCATACTCATGGTAGGCTTTTCACTTAAAAGTGAGTTTCTCATAATCTATTGTTTGAATGTATGACCACCCATCTAGGGTTATTTGGATTGCTTCTAGAAGTCCTTTCTCTAGATCTATCTACTTCAACACAGAGACGTGCACATGATTACAGTTTGTCTCATGGTTCAGCCCAATCAATGAATCTTCCCAGTGTGTTTCCAATATTTTTTATGGTTTCATCATTCCAACAATGGAGAGGCAGAAAGGGTAGCCTGACCCAAACTGGGACAACTGAGGGAATATCATTTCCGGGGCTAAACTCTGGAGTCCATTGATTTAGATACATTCCTCTGGTGCCCATGAAGTATGGGCCATACCTAAAAATCAAATCTCTATCAGCTTTGTTTTCAAAGAGGAATACATGGAATCCCTTACCTGTAATGTCCCCACTTTGGGACATCATCACAGTGTAGAGGTTTATGATGACTAGAGTAGCCAAATGAGTGTTATAGAGAGTACAGGGTTTATTGAGAGGCATTGTGAGGTCCAAATTGCATTTCTCATCATATCTCATCATTATGAGCCATTCCGCACAGGTTGGCTTTGGTTTCGTTGCATTCTGATGATTTCCATGATTTTGACTATTTTGAGCTATAAGTCAATTAAATTCACTGAAGAGGTCATTTTGGGCACATTACTTGGAGTAACCTCTCAATGTAATAGCTCATTGGAATTGGGAGGAGAAACACTACAGGATGGGATGGCTATAAGTAACTTTGAGTGGCCAGGGAAGCCACGAGGAGAGATAAGGCGCTTTTCAGAGGTAAAAAGGTTAATTAATTAATTAAAGTGATTTAATTAATTAATTAATTAATAATAAAATGAAAGTCACTTTGGAGGGACAAGAGGAGCCAAAACATATAAAGGGAAGGCAAGGGCCTCTAGTCATTCATTCATGTATGATCATCTTTTGATATCTGGCTTTAGCTAGTGAGCCCAGCATTGGGGGTTTTAAGGGTTTTGACTTAACAAACCGTAGAGGACGATTAGGTGGTGAAAGATTCCACCTAGCTTGTCCCAAGTTTGGCTCGTAGATGCAATACGCTCCCACACCATTCTAGTTCCAGATCTACTCAGTTGCAGGAGGATTCTACATCAGTTACATGTGAAGATAGAGAGAGGGTGCACCAGTTGAGGGTTTCCAGCAAGAGGTGCGCACCATCCATTGAGGGATGATTCATGCTAGCTGAGGAGAAGATATTTTGGGAATTCCAGGTATTGGGTTTTCCTTGCAGGTGTCTTGGCATCATTCTTGGTTGTTTCCGGAGGCATTTCAGCGGAGGGTTTATTTGTATTGAGATTGGGACGATTTCCCAAGAGGAGGGTGCACCATTTCTTAGAGGGTGGATAGATGCAAGGGTCTAGCAGGTCCTTTGATGATTTGAGCACTTGGGTTTCCATTGCAGCGTAACGATCTATCATTCTAGCCGATTTGCGGAGCCATTGGAGGTCTCTAGGAGAGAGGTCGAATTATTAGGGTTTCAGCCATCCAGGAGGGCGCACCACACATTGGAGGAGATTCAGATCCATAGGTTTTGAGAGGGATCTTGGAGATTCAGGCACCTGGGTTGTTCTTTCCATCACTTGATCTACTATTTGGCATCTTTCTTGGGCTGATTGGACACATTTGGCAGCAGGGTCGAATTGTTGAGGAGCTTCAGCATTCCAGGAGGACGTGGTATCATCCAGTTAGGGTTTTTGCACTTCATACGGCCAGATCTACCTTGGCATTGGTCTTCATCTCTTATCCAGCCTTTGGAGGCTTATTTTGTATTGTTGGGAGCTTTTTGTAGCAGCTCATACTTCTATCTTGGAGCCATCTGTTGAGCATTCTAGATCGGCATCTTCATTGTAGCAGGTTCCTCTATTTCATGAATAAAATCATATTTGGGATGTTTTGGCTTATCTATCATATTGCATATGGTAGTTATATCTTCTTTTCATTTGTTGCAACACACCTATAAACACATCAGTAAAACCCTAAATGTAACTATAAGCAAAGTGTTTGATGAAATACCATAACCAGAAAAAGATTTAAAAAGACACCAAAACCGTGATGATCCTGGCATAATGGCTTGGGATCATTACAATGGTATCAGAGCTTAGATTCCTGCCAGCCATTGGGGATTAGCACATGCATACAAAACCATAAGGAGAGATGGATAGGATATGCCTTGAGATATCATGCTTGGAGATAATTTATCACGGCCTTAGCGAGGAAACTAAGGCTATAATAACCTTTCCTTAGTATCTAGCCTTCAAGAAGTCCAGTTAGAGTGAAGAGGATATTTTACATGGCGTCATTTTAGCAGATAAAAAGAGAAAAGAAGCAGCTAGATGGTGGGAAGAATAGAGAAACCCCACGCCCATTAGGAGCACACAACCTTGCCACTATTGCAAGGGGTCGTGGGAACCAGATCATAGGTGCAGGGGTAAGGATCAGAAGCATACTATTGAGGCACACTATGACAGTGATGATGAGATATGTGAGGATGGAGCGATAGATGTTGATTTGGGGCAGTATGATGATGATAGTGTCTCTTGCATAGAGGCTAGTGATAGTGACTCTTGTACAGAGGATGATGCTACTAGCACGCTTGAGGAGGATGATGACCCTTGTGTAGTGGATAGGCACCTGGATGGACAGGACGATAGCACCAATGTCTCAACAGACATATCGCATACCATTGATGACCTTACGCCTCAACAGAGTGGTGACACTAGTGAGGAGTCACACGTGTTAGCACCTAGAGATGATGAGCTTCCTATGATGGTCGTGACACATCTGTCATCCTCCCAGACACCCCTGATAGCCACTTCACATGAGGAGGTCAGTGGCATGTCAGATAGGGTTGATGAGCCTTGTGTGATGGAAGCACACCACAGACATGTATATCCACTGATCCAGGAGGAGATACAAGGAGTACAGGCAGGGGACCTTACACATACAGATCAACCAGAGGAGATTGACTCACAGTTTTTGGAGACTCCATTAGTTGAGCAGATTGTGGATGTTGATAGGGTGATGGAGCACTTACTTCCAAGATCGGCCTACATTGATGAGGATGCACTCTTTATTGGTTAGGATGACCATGGAACGTGTTTGGATACATCTACATGGGATCCAGGCACAGATGATAGTAGCAAGGTGAGTGCACAGGAGGATTTTGTTACTCATACAAGATACAGTGTGATTCAGAGGGAGATAGCACCTAATGATGGGGTGCAGTGGCAGATAGGAGGACCCAGCAGCACAGTAGTCGGTGGGCAGTTTAGCACGTTATCTTATGCAGAGAGTGTTTTTGGGGACTCCATAGTTGACACTAGTAGGACTGACAACAGCAGTGAGGGATATGAGGTGGTACCTCAGCATGATTGTGATCAGGTGTCACACCACTTAGCAGGACAGTTGAGAGTCAGTGAGGATATGATCATGGAAGCCACCAGGCACATTGATGACATGAATGAATTGATGGACGATTGTTGTTGGAGGGCATCCATGGCACATGATAGTTCAGATGAGGCATTTTCCATGGATGACTTTCCTACTCTTAGGGAGAGAGTATCTATGATGAGGACCGATTACCAGCAGTTGTTGACTGACAGGGACTACCTATTGAGGATCGGTGAGATGTATCATGAGGCTCTAAGGGAGTAGGAGTTAGAGATGGACATACTTACTTAGAAGTTGGAGAGCACTAGAGGATTCTTGAGAGGCCCACAGACAACCCTTCAAGAATCAGAGTCTAGGTCAGACGAGCCTCTTGAAGAGATTTGTCAAAGATCCACTTCATCTGTCTTAGTAGACACTCAGATATATCATTCAGTCGTGTTGCTAGGAGATGTTGATGATCTAGGAGAGGAGCACCAGATGATGGATGACACTTCCATTTGTCTTCCAAGAGCGGTTGGCCTCCATGTAGAGGTTGATACAGCAGTACGCCCAGGATCTATGAGACAGCATGAGTCTACGAGAGACAACATGGGTATGCCAGAGCATACAGTGATGAGTGATAGATCACAGAGACATGCCGAGATGTATGGTGGGATTCAGAGAGGTATAGTGCCTTGTAGGGAAGAGACACACCTAGGGGAGCATGCATATGTCACTCCTTTGCAGCAACACCTAGTTATGAGAGATCACCTTCACCATATCAGTAGTTGCATGGGAGATGAGAGATGGAGGTTGGTTGAGCAGCAGTTGGAGGAGTTACTTCTGGTTGTACTGGATGGTTGGGATTCGATGATGACCATAGGAGAGTACTTATCACGGATATCGATGGACGAGCTTCTGGTCGAGTCCTTGGGATTGACCAAAGCATGTGACACCTTCCAGTCCTACAGTCAGTTGTAAATATGTTTGTTATCCATTTCCGACACATTTATCATTGACAGCAGCATGAGGAGGATAGAAAATGAGCATAGAGGGCTTCTGACAGTGATCAGTCTCACACAGGAGCAGTTAGATGAGATTGTAAGTGATAAACTTACAAGTTTTCCATGGGATCCGGGAGTTCATTGGGTGAGCCGGATGTTTCACTACATGATGACCCAGGTTGTGCTCGAGAGCCACACACTCCACTAGGGTTCGGTCTGGAGTGGGCCTGTAGGGATTTTTCCGATAGAGGGAGGCATCTTTTCACTCTTTATCATCATGATTGGACGTGGAGATGGGTGGATAGGTACTTCTTCTACAGAGATGTCTTTACAGATACAGTTTCTGGACAGCAGTTCTGATGGTCACAGGTATTTCAGATTGAGGATCCAGTATGTATGCAGGGGGCAGACAGTCGTGGTCAGAGTAGTACAGGGCCAGCATGGTGATCTTCGACAAAGGTTAGCATGGGACCCAGGGATTGTAGGGTTGAGAATTTCACTGGCTGACGGGGGTAAGTGGACCTTTGCAGGGGAAATTTGTTCTAACTTTCCATTTAGCTTCAACGTTGAGGGGAGCACAGCGCTTGAGGGTGTCTCACGGAGGTCTTGGCATACCTCATTCTTGCATCAGCATGTGCAATTGATGGAGGCTATGTGGATCTTGGTAGATATTTGGAGGATGGACTCATTCCGAGATGAGGCCATGTGTCATGTGCAAGAGGTTCACAGGGTTGATATCTTTCAGGTATATGCTTCGCAGAGTATTGCAGTTCACTTCCTGATATGGGATCCAAGGGGTGGAGTGTACTATTGTTCGTCTTTGGATGGGTTCTACTGTGTATCCCACAAGTGGACATGGGATCTTGGTATTTTATTTGAGTGGATTTGGTTATTGCTTGACGACAAGCAATTTTCTAGCAGGGAGGACTATAATGTCCCCACTTTGGGACATTATCACAGTGCAGAGGTTTATGATGACCAGAGTAGCCAGATGGGTGTTATAGCGAGTACAGGGGTTATTGAGAGGAATTGTGAGGTCCATCTTGAATTTCTCATTATATCTCATCATTATGAGCCATTCCGCACAAGTTGGCTTTGGTTCCGTTGCATTCCGATGATTTCCATGATTTTGACTATTTTGAGCTATAAGTCAATTAAATTCATTGAAGAGGTCATTTTGGGCAGATTACTTGGAGGAACCTCTCAGTGTAATA
>JASDQU010103869.1:53545-64534 GCA_032191745.1 Picea mariana | reverse complement strand
ATTAATATCATTAATCAAACACTCTTATTGATAATTATAATAATAGTATCAATTATAAAATATAATAAATTTTATTGATTAAATAATAATAATAATAATAATATCATATTATTTTTAAGCTCTTAAAATTTAATATTATTAAAGGTCAAGAAGATTCCATCAATGATAATTAATATTGATCTATTTAAAGCTTATGACAAAGTAATCTAGTTGTACTTAAGGATTATATTGATTCACAGTAGCTCTAACCTTCCATTCATCAACTAAAATGAAGGATGCCTATCCTCATCATCCTTTGTTGTTTTAATTAATCATTGGATCACCTTTAATATTGTCCAACCCATCTAGAGGCCCCGAGCAAGGGTGCCCTTTATTACCATTACTTTTATTATTTGTGGTTGAAGGATTGAGTACGCTAATAGATAGATTCAAACAATGTGGAAGGCTTAAAGGGGTTCAAGTTGCAAGAGATTTATCATTATCCCATCTCTTTTTTGTGGACAACAACCTTCTCTTTGGTGTTATATCACTAAGGGAGGCAATTTTTGGAAGGAATATCTACATTTTTACTACAAATTCATTGAATGGAACGAAATTCAACTAATTCCTCTACCTATTTTAGTGGAATTAGTGAAATATCAAACAAAAGAATCAAATATTTGCTTCCCTATAATGAGGTAGATTCCAATAAGGGCCTTAGGTACTTAGGATTTGTACTAAAGGAAAACTATTATGGTTTCATAGATTGGATGTGGATATATGAAAAGGTGGATAAAAGAAAATTTGGTTGGTGTACTTGGTAGGTGTCAAGTGGAGGAAAATTAACCCTAATAAAATAAGCAGTTGAAATCGCTACTATTCATTGGCACTCTTTGGCATATATCCCTATAGGGATCTTGGAGAAAATTTTAAAAAGGGTATTTTATTTTTATTTGGAAAGTCTCAAAGAATAAAAGCATTCCATTGGTAAACGTGAAAAGACTTGCCAAGCTAAAATCATTAAGAAGATGGGGCCTAAAAAACATCTTTCGGAAAAGCATTGGTAAGAATCAACTTGTGAAGGTTAATTAAAGGAATTGGTTTGTGGTAAAGGGTCATTAAAGATAAACACATTGAGCCATTAACTATTGAAGAATGGATTATGCATAGGAATAGATACTTCTCATATGCATACATACTATGGAATGCTCTAGAGCTAACATTTCCCCTTGTGGGAAATTGGTTGGAATGGAAAGTGTGGAAAAAAAGAAATGGTGGGATATAATTTTATCCTTCGATAGAAATTGGGACATTATGTATTTAGTAGATGTGGCAATCCCTACCAAAAATATTTTTTGGAAAAATGGATGGAAAAGTGCACTTGAACTAGGCATGAATGGTTAGGGTGCAGACCAAGGGAGAATTTTTTACTAAAGAAATGAATTAAATTACATCCATATAATAAATAAATAAGACTCTTGGGTTTGGTCATGCAGCCTAGTGGGGGGATATTCTACAAGCTTAGCATACAAATCGATGTTCTTGGAGAGAGATGAGGTAAATCACTGGTGGTGGAAAACCCTTTGGAAGTTAAAATCCCCCTGAAAACAATATTGTTCTTACAATTGACCTTATCCAACAAGGCACCGACCTAGGAGGTCTTCTATAAAAAGGCTTGGCAAGGAACAAGGATATGTATGTTGTGTAGGAAAAGTGAAGAAAACATCAAACACTTTCTATTAGAGTGACCATTTAATATGGAAGTTTGGAAGGAAGATTTTTCTTTGACTAGATGGGTTGGTAAATGGGAAGGTACGATGCAGGAGTATCTGCTCTCAAATTAACTTGTTGCTTAGATCCTAAGAGGGGGTCTTGACATTTGAAGAGGAATCCCAATTCCTCAATGTAAATTATGTATTTTTCTTAGTGATTAAATGATTTCTAGTAATGATGAGTCATGTCACTGAATCTGCATTTGGTGGAAAATTCGAAGGAGTCCTATAAAACGAATGCGTTGAGAGGCGTATTTTTGTTGAAATAGTGGATTCTATGACTGTGAATAGACTGGAACCACTTTAATGAGTGAAAATTGAAGAGGGATATTACAGACCTGTAAAATTCAATGGGAACTAAATCTGTAGCAAGAGCATACTCAGGTAATACGCATTTTGTTGTTGTTATGTTGTTTAAAATCGAGTGGAGTGTATACCAGTGTGTATCAAGGCGAGTGATTGAGGGGAAGAGTGAATTTACACTGCCAGAAAATGAATTAAATTTGTAAGACATTTTTTTTATTTGTGGTTAAAGAAGTTATAGTTACTCTGTGGTGTTTCAGTGACCAGGGTTCAGTTCTTTTCATGGAAGTGTAATTCCTGCAACCACAACAGAGTTGTTTTTAAACCGGTCCTTTAAGGAGAGAATGTTATCTCAACATTTTTTCCATTAATAAAAAGGACATTTAAACCTGCATGAGAGTGAAGATGATAAGAAAATCAACAGTGAGAAGAGTATGCTATCAAGTGCAAGTTGTAAACTGAGAGTGCATTGAGGAAAGAAAAAGGAGGAGGTTAGAGCAGGGCTTGGTAACCCTGCATCAACATCTCTTACTAGTGGTTTAAAATAGTGGGTGGTTGAGCCGAGGGTGATGGAGATCACAAAGCATTACCTATGTGGTGTCATGAGCAATATGGATTACCATAAGGTCTGCCTTTTTCTCCTTTGGAGATTTTCAATAAAGTGAAATATGTCTATGAAGACAGAAAAATCTCTCCAAAACTTAAAAAAACCTTTATATCCTAAACCTCCAAGAATTGACAAATCTATGAGGAAGCGTATTGTTGATGGTGAAAATATTCCTCCACCGAAAAAGGCGAGAGTTGCCCAATGGCAGATCCAAAATAGATCTGCTCTTGTTTGTTGTGGCAACTTCCAAATGTGGGCTCGGTTAGCTACCTGAAAAAAGAAATCAAATAAATATTGATAATATTAATCTAATTTATCATTAAAGAATTATATAGAGAGATAATAATAACTGTCTTAGTTAGGAGTATAAAATATTTTAGATACAAGATCAAAAGATGAATTATTGGAAAAAAATAATAATAATGCATTGATTGGGTAATATTTTAGACACATATGTCAAGTGGTTGTAGTTCAATTGGTAATATTTTAGACACATATCTCAAGTGGTTGTAGCTCAATTGGTTAGGTTGGGGAGTTTTATCCTCCCCACCCAAGTTTGAGTCTCATGCTGCTCTCTATGAGCCAATATTCTTGAAATTCTTGACCCTCCTATGTTCTTGAAATTCAAACTGATAAAAATATGCAAGTCTAAGTTACAGAGTTCTCAACCCATCTAACCTAGCAAGAGCTTAGTTTTTAGAACTTCCTCATAGAACCTCTCTTCCAATCTCCTTACACCCGATTTTTCCAAAAAGGATAAATTGGTTACTTTTCTATTACAATGGAAAAAAAAAATATTTTGTTGTCATCTTATATTTTCTTAAAATATAGTTTCCATTGACTAAAGATATTCATCATATACAAAATAAGTGGTGGATTTAAATTATCCAAGCTTAATTTGCATTGATAAACTTTTTTAATAATCCTAGTATTTTGCTTCTTAAATTTTGAAACGAAAATTGATATTGATTTTGAACATTCTGCAGAGTAAACACCATTGATTAGCATCATTGATCCAATCACTTAGATTTGCACAAGTATTACACCAGGTGTCTAATGATATTTGGATCTGGACCCTCTCCTTGTTAGTCATTCATGGAATATTCTCACGTGCAATATTATTCTTTACTTCCAAAACCTTCATTTTAACAAAAGATGTTTGAGCATTCTTTTGCTCTTCATCTTGAATTTATATTCTATCAGAAAACTTGGGTAAATCACTATGATGTTGTTGAATTTCACTCAACTTTTTGTAGAAATATTCCTAAACATCTTTTAGTTTAGAATTAATAGATAAAGTTTCTAACCTGAATAGTTCAATGTGAATTGGATCATCTTTAATCTTTTCCGCTTGTGCTTTCAATGAATTGACATGTTCTTAATATTTCTCGGAAACTTCCTTCAGTTTTGACTCTTGTTTCTCGTGGAGAACAGACATTTCTTTAAGTGTTCCTCTTTCCATTTTACTATTTCTCTCTTACACTAATCTTCAAAGATAACAATCTGTGAACTGTGTTGTTCCTTTAGTTGGTTTATATGTTGTTGCTTCCCCTCTTCAAATAAATACTTTTGATGGCTTAATTCATCCTTTAGAAATGTTACTTGTTCTTTTTTCTTTTCCAATTCTCCTATAAGCTCATTAACAATCCAAGTATTAGCATTAGCAAAGGATCCTAAAGAAAAAGTCGTCTCCCTGGAAACATTTTATGGTTTTTTCCCTGCAACATTCCATACCATGACTTGTCTTGATGACTCTTCTTCAGAGCTTCCCAGTTTCCTCTTCTTTGGTTTACCTTTAATAA
Organism: Picea mariana; assembly: GCA_032191745.1. Classification (NCBI taxonomy): domain Eukaryota; kingdom Viridiplantae; phylum Streptophyta; class Pinopsida; order Pinales; family Pinaceae; genus Picea; species Picea mariana. Next base: position 60,071 of record JASDQU010103869.1, on the reverse strand, counting down.
TCCCCTTTTTTAGTTGCTAAATAAATATTCACCAAGGGGCATCACGATCTCTTCTATAGATTCTAGTTTATCTAAATCAATCCATGTAAGAAACAGTTCTCCACTAAGAGTAGTAATTGGTGTAACAGTGATAGTTGGTGTACTTGCAACATTAATTTGTGAATCTTTAATCATGGTATTCTAACTTGGAGTGCTTTCATTATCTGGCCCTGGGGTTTTCAATCCTATACTTATCTCTCCTTTATTAGCCTTATTAGCCTTATGATTCTCTTCTTTGTTATATTCCTTAATTTTCCCTTTCTAAATAGACTTTGTCTGGCTATCTTCTATACCCGTTATTCTTTTCTTTTCTTCTTCAAACAATTTATGTCTTTCTTTCTAATAGGCCGATAGTTTTTCTTTATGTTGGCTATATACAATATCTTCAATTGTTTTTAAAACATCTTCATATGTTTGAGCTCCTTGAAAAACAATGTCGAAGGGACAACTTTCATGTTGATGAGATTTAGAATATCTAACTAACTTACAGTGATTCCACCAGGATCATGTCTCTTGAAATCAGCAAAATATAACTAGAGGTATTTAAGATGTATAACTTCTTTTTTAGCATGATGAGTATTCAACAGAGTATAAATTCCAAGATTGATAAGTTGTCAAACTAGCTTTTAATAATAAAATTGGTCGGTTGCAGGGTGAGGAACACGGGGAGGGGAATCTAGGAGGATAGATATGTTTTCTTCCCTTGAAGAAATTTTATGAACACTTTTTTTTAGATTTGTCTTTTTTTGTAAAGGATGATAAAAACTTGAGCATATAGGTGGAAAAACCTAATGCTACTCCAGAAAGTTGTTTTCTCAGCTTCAATTAGATACTACAACATATTTGGTGTTTTCTCAGCTTCAATTAGATACTACAACATATTTGGGTTTAGAGCCTTTGTTCCCATTGTTGTAAATTTTACTATTTGAAAATTGACAATATGTTAGGACTATTACAAAATTGGAATATACAAGTTTTTCAAGTTTGTAAGGCCTATTTTTGGAAATAGTGTCATTGGAATCATCATTTTCATTTTTTTTAAAGTAACTTTTTTTCTTTGCCTTGATATAAAGAGTTACAAGTTTTTCCTTTAGGAAAAAAAAAAAAAAAATTGATATTATTAATGAAATTATTTTTTGCAATAATAATTTATTATTAAATAAATATAATCATTTTTGTTAATTAAAATTTTATTTTTATTATTGTTAAATTATTTTTAAGTTGGAATTTGGTAGAGAAGAAGAATGGAGGATGAAGAAGAGAGAGAACATAGGGCTAGGATTCTATAGAACTTAGAGGTAGTAGACGGCAATGTTGACTACTAAAAGGATCCCTACAAAGGTAGATCATCTTCACCGGAGAGATTTGGGTGGATAAGAACTTAGGGGAAGGCAAAGGGAATAGACCATAAGGAGTTTTGAGGACATACTATGAAAAGGTTCAAAGGGTACCCAAGTCCAAAACAATGCACACATGGAGGAAGGTACACACTGTAGAAGAGGATGTGCCAAAATAAACAAATCACGTACATTAGAACTAAAAGAATCTTTTAGAGTGTAGAAGGAAAAAACTACAATCACTAAAAACCTTAACTTAGAATGTGTGTAGGTTTATTCCCTCTCTGCATCATTTGGTAGATGGTGGTAAACCAAAGGAAAGAGAAAGAACCTCAGTGCTAATAGACTTACTATTCTTAAAACCCCATTACTAGAGTGGTCGTGAGAATGCAAACCCTAAATTTGATCTAGTATATAGTAAGAATTAGAAGGTATCGGTGTTGGTCATAGTGGGAAAAATATTTAAAAACCATAGGATTTGGAGATGTGGATGGAATCGCAAGAGGTAATGATCACCCTAAGGTTAATCCTAGTCATAAGAAACATAAATTTGTGAAGTTGTGGTAAAATAAGGTCAGACTAGTTATGGGTGAGGATATAAAAATGAAACAACTAGTATAACTAGTAATCCAAGCCCTACCAATACTTTTCTTTGGTAGGAAAATATCTAAAAGATCCTTAGGGGAATGGATAGGCACCAAATGGAGACCCTTGTTAGGTTATAGGCGATAATTTCACCTTCTAGTAAAGTGTTAGATTGGATTTATTTTTAAATCCAAAGAAAATTCTACTAAAATTTTGGAGGTGAGATGGCCCTAGGGTTCTACACCATTAAAATTGAAAAGAAGAACCCCATACTTTGATCCTCAAACATAGAAATCCATAGTCCAAGTTTCATGGGCCAAGTTGCTAGGTATTCCTTTAGATTTTTGGTCACGAGACATTTACAAACCCATTGGGAACAATATAGAGAAGTTTCTAGAGGTGGATGAAAGTTATTCTAGGATGAACTCAAGAAAGATAGTTTGTATGTTGATTGAGGTGGACTTGAAAGAAGAATTAGCAAAGGACATCAAGACAGAGGTGGGGAACAGATGGTATACACAAACTTTGGACTACTTAGGAATCCCCTTCCATTACTTGAGATTCCATATATATGGCCACTTAGAAAATGATGACATGCTCAAATTCACTAAGAAAGAATGGATAAGGAAGATTGTGGGTAATGTGGATCTTGTGGGGGAATTATTAGTCTTTGTGATAAAATATTTTGGGGGGGAGTTGGAAAATCTAAACCCTGTAATAAGATAAAATACCAAGGGTGTGGTCTCAAGGGAGAAATCATACAAAGGAGAGGAGGAGGTATTATCGAACAATGACTATCTCAATCCATAAGAGGAGTTGGGTGCAAGCAAGTTCAAAACTAGATAAGGACAAAATGAGGATGCATCATCAAAAGTAGAGGCCAAAAAATCGCCAAGTAAGTTAACATACTCTCTTGAAAGCTATGAAAAATTCTTATATGGACTATGTGAATAAGTCATCAAAGGAATGCATGAAAGGGATGACAGGGAAAGAGGTTTCACGTCAACCTTTACTTGTTTTGTGAAATCTTGGAGGGGGGAGGATTTATATGGATAAGAAGATAGATAGGGCCATGGACAATAAGGAAAACCCTAAGATATCAATCCCCATCCCTACTATTGTTGAAGAAGCTCTTACACTATCAAAACATCGCATATACACTCTGAGATCCATGCAAAATGTGACAAAATTGAATGAAACGTAATTGAAGGAGGGTTGGTTTTGTATGAGGCTAGGGAGGGTTCTAATATTAGAAGAGCAAGAAAATCTCATCTATCCCTAGCTCATAACAAATCTCGGTGAGAAATTCAATAAGGTAAGAAACAAACATTAAAAAGGGCCCTTAGAGCGTGACATGACCCACAAAAGGGTTCTCCATTATTATTATGTTTTTCAATGTAAGGGTGTTGGGACACACTTAAAACAGTCTTTCCCTAGATAGGTTAGTTGAATTCCAACATCCTAATATTCTAATGACTCAAGAGACCATGGGAGAAGAGGTAAAAATTATAGGAGATTCATCTACCATGTTGAAGGAATGGGGAGATCTGGATTTTTGGCAATTGGTTGGAGGAAGAAATATTTAATATTAATTAACACTATGTAATTTAAATCGAGGATAAGATTTGAGATCTTCTCTATGGAGATGGGGGAAACCCTTTATGTAACCAGCATATATGGACCTTATGAGGACAGAGTTGCCTATTGAAAGAAGTCGTTAGATCATGGTTTATGAAAAGTGGCAAAACAATACTGGGAGGCGATTTAAATTTCACTACTAAAAGATTAGAGATATGGGGGACTGCAACTAGAGTATATCCTTTAGTAGATTTTTTCTTAAACAAGATACAGGAGGTTGGCTTGGTGTATGTTGAACCAATCAAATTGGTCCTATTATTGCACAATCTATAACTTGGGAAAATCCCAACCTAATCCATAGAAGTATGACAACTACAAGAGTACCTACCCACTGTCACCTTAGATAGACACTCCCCTCGCTTTAGTGATGATGAAATCACCACAAGGGGGGAATCCTTGTGATCTTAGGGGGATTGAGAAGGAAAATGAGATGGTGATCATTGAACACCCCTATAGGTCAATATTGGAGAAGGAATAAGGCCTGAGAATAAGTCTTGGAGATGGAGAATGGTTTCCAAGTGTTATGTACCTACAAAACAATGTTAGCCCTACCTGGAACAAGAAAAATGATAGATACACAAGCCTTAAACCAATGGGGATCAAGCAAGAAGCCTTTATGTCCCAAATTGCAGTAGTATGGAAATACATATTGTAATTTCCCTAGCCACCCCAGGTTGGGCCACGTCACACAACCTCAACTCATGTAGCTCCAAACAACCCAACTCTAGCATCCACATCATACTACTGAGCAATGTTATTCTGATATTCTCACTGCGCAGTTTCTACCTTTACACACAAATCTGCATAGTATCACTTGATGTAATGCACTCAGTCCAAAATGAATAGTGTCACACGACTTATAACATCGGAAGCAACAATTTCCTTTAATACAACCATAAGTAGTGGAATTAATTCAAATAACTGCGCACACCAGCATACGGACCCCATAGTGTAACTGTGCGCGCAACCACCTATGTGTCATGCACCACTTCTATTAATCATGTGTGCAGGGTCTAATTTCTTAATCGCACACACTGGAGTTCCAACCTCTAAAGTACTCAGATTATGATCCTGCGCATCCGACCACTCAACCCTTTTCTTGATGACTCATAACCAGAACCACAAGGTTAATTTAACAGGAAAGACTACCACATATTTCATATTTCATAGACGATGTTTCTCATAATGTTTCAGCAACAGGTCACCCCCGAGCTGGCACTCAACTCCAACAGGGCTATAAGGGTCCTAACCATAAGTTATGCTTGGAACTTCAACAGAATTGCTCAGTCCTAGAAGCCCACTACTGCAACTAGTCCATAGCCCCTCATTTCCCATGCACCTGTCACACCCAAGGTAGTGTGCCCCTTCTCTTCTCACCAGTTATTTGGCTACTCCACTTCCTTTCCTAGGATTACTAGCAACAGGCCGAAAAGGAAGTCTTTGAGCCCGACAACTAATGCTCAATGCACCAGGGAACAATTCTCAGTAGAACTCTCGCATGGAGAGTTTGCTTTCGGGTTTGAAAACCACTCCACAATAGCCAATCTTTCACCTAGAAATATTCCTCACGTTTTTTCAGCCCAACTCCTCGACAGTATCTCTAAATACATTCCCCACAACTCCCTGCAAGATTCTCTAGGAAGATAGGGTAATAATCAAATTTTCTATACAGTCTGACCCCCTTTCCCTCACCAGAGCTTGCAACATCCATAAGAATTGTAAAAATCACCCCAAAATACACTAAGGCCAACAATATATATTCCATTCCTTCAGCTTGACACTTGTGACCTCAAAAAGTAGCTTTAAGACACTTGGTGACTCATTCCCTATCCTTGGGAACTTAGGATAAAATAATAATATATCTAACATTACACTTTTCTCAGAAATATTATAAAATATTCCCTAAGACTTATGACTCACCCCCTTTTTCCCTTTTCTGTTGGACTAGCCCTCCCTATCTCTTTTCGTCTAAGTCGGTCAGCAGGCAGCGATGCAATATTATATTAATATTCATGATTATATTTACATAGATAGGTGCATTGTCCTATCTACATCCAACCTCACCAACCTCATAATTATACATTCTCTCGGGTCTCAAAACATAACATTCATTCTCACGCACTAACCCAAGTGCACACAACACGGTGCAATGTGCACACTTACCCAGGTGCGCACAACACATATATTGTGCACCTTGTCCTAGTTAACACTTTTCCATTCAACACCAAAACCAGGTGTCCTTGGCTCACCAGCCTAAATGTTCATTACATTTACACTTAGTACCAATTTGGCTCACCAGCCTATATGTACAATTACAAAGGCTCTGGATCCGAAAATAAAGATATAGGAAATAACCACCCAAAATCTAGTACAATATATAGGAAATAAAACTAGCAATGACTAGTTAAACTTCCAATGTTTAAAGCAAGACTTTGGTGGCTTTAAGGGTTGTTTATTATGTGTTATCAGAAATTTATTATGACAGCCTAGTGGATGTAGCGAAAAATTGCTACAACAACAAGATCTAGGCACAGAAACCAACAAGTAAACCACCCAAAAATTAGCCAATAACTAGTAGAACAATCACCAAGGTTTACAAGTGAATTTAAGCGGTAGAATATTGAGCAAAGATTGAAAGAATATGTGTTTTCTATAGCCCTAATGGTTGTATCATTAATTTGTAACAACAAAGAGAACCACTTAGCTAAGAAGATGCCCTTAGGGCACAAGAATGCTTATAACATATAGAATCAATTCCAACTTAGACAATTGCAATATCTCAATAATTCATGTATACCAATGCAATGATTTAATATCTCCAATACAAATTAGAATAGTGCCATATCAATTAGGTTATGGAGTCTCTTGTGTAAGAGATAGGTGTGTCACTTCTCTAGGGGTGTAAGCATTTTTACTCCCTAGAGAAA
>JASDQU010103869.1:10387-41226 GCA_032191745.1 Picea mariana | reverse complement strand
TCATCAAGAGTCCAAGTAGGATTGTCTGGAGGCTTATTTGGTGTAGAAGCTCCCTTTTTGGGTGGCATGTTGGCCAAGTATCACTTTTGAACCTTGATTTTGAGGTGGTTCTGCTAGACAGTCTTTGTTCTGTTGTATCTCCTAAGTTTCGGCCCTTCTGGGTATAAAATTTTCTTTTATGTAGTTCTCTAATATTTCTTCTCTGCAATGCCATAGTTTTGATCAAATTGGATGTGCCAAGTGGAATTTACAATAACTTCCCCACAACTTGCTGATTTTTGGCCTTTCCAAGAGATCTCACTTGTATAGTGTGCCCCGCACAAAATAATTGATATAAAATTCTGAAACTCTTACCAGAAATACTACAGACTGTCCACTATCCAATGAAACTAATCCCACTCAATTTGGATACTCTAGGAAGAAGTTATGATTGTTTTACCTAGAACACCTTCTTGAGATTATTCAATAGGAACAGTCATATGCCCTATCTTGCACAGGGTGTAGCTACAAATTTAAGATGACCCAGAAACTAAAACTTTTACCACAGATACCTTACTAATTTTTGTGAATAGCCTCTATAATTCAGGGTCTGAAACGTTACAAAAAAAAAATTATAGCGAAAATTCTGCAATGACTCAATTCAGAATGATTCCAAAACCCTATCTTGTACAGGATGTCTCTCCGAAAGTATAAGGCATCAGGAGCTGAAATTTTAACCCAACGTACCTTGATCCGTCTACTAAATATCCTCCAAGCCGTTCATTCTGAAACATTGTAAAAAAAACGTTATAGCTAAAATGCCAAGGTGTCTCAGATGTAGCAGCGAAACCCCAAGACCTTGAGCTCTGATACCATATGTTAAGAACCAAATATTAATATAGCATAGAAAAACCTCAAAAAAAGTACTCAACGCCTTGAAAAAGAGATAATTTCAGATAATAAGCCTCTTCGAGGGGGCAACCTCCTTTTACCCCACTTAAATGTTCAAGTACAAGATGATTCCAAATGAAAATGTCTCCTTGGTATATATAGGAGACTAGGAGGTATAATTACAACTAATGGAATAAAGCGGACATAAATAAAATAACATTGCTAATGTAATATGCCCCAATTAAGGGGTAATGAGCCAATATTAGGGCTTAACATAATTCTTGAGAATGAGTCTTGTAGATGGAGAATGGTTGACAAGCGTTATGTATCTGCAAAGCAATGCTAGCCCTGCCCAGAACACAACAAAGGATACATATACAAGCCTTAAACCAATGGGGATAAAGAAATAATCCTTGCTGTTCCAAATTGCAGCAGTATGGAAATACATATATATGCAACAAATTATAACAATAGTTGCACATTTAACCACCCAAAATCTAGTACAAGATATCGGAAATAAAACTAACAATGACTAGTTAAACTTCCAATGTTTAAAGAAATACTTTGGTGGCTTTAAGAGTTGTTTATTATGTTTTATCAACAAGTTATTATGATATCCTAGTGGTTGTAGCAAACAATTTCTATGAAAGCAAGATCTAGCCACATAAATCAGCAAGTAAACCACCCAAAAATTATCCAATAACTAGTAGAACAATTACCAAGGTTTACAAGTGAATTTCAGCTGTAGAATAGTGAGAAAATATTGAAAGAAGATGTGTTGTCTACAGCCCTAATGGTTGTAGCATTGATTTGGCACAAGAATGCTTATAACATATAGAATCAATTCCAACTTAGACAATTTCAATATCTCAACAATTCATGTATACCAATGCAATGATTTTATATCTCCAATGGAAATTAGACTAGTGCCAAGTCAATCAGGTTATGGATTCTCTTGTGTAAGATATAGTTGTGTCACTTATCTAGGGTTGTAAGCCTTTTTACTCCCTAGAGCAAGCAAAACTAGCAAGGTAAATCTATGAGGGTGTAAGCCTTTTTACTCCTCCTAGCAACCTTTGCAAAGTAGCTTATTCAATGATAACAAATTAGACTTGATGGAGAGTGTATGCTTTTATACTCCTCCAAGGGTTTAGACAAATTTATATTGAAACGAGAAGAAAAAAACAATTAATGTAGAAATTCCTTACCAGTTCCAATAAAAAGCATGAAAAAAATCATTTATTATCAAACATGTTCCACCAAAATTACCAAGAACAAGCATCCAAGAGATGGCACCTTAGCTTAGTTCCTTCCCCAAATACAAGTACTAGCATCCAAATAGCACAAGAGAGAGAGATATGTCATTTTCCCAAGTAGGGCGAAAATTTCAACCAACAAGTATGTAATTCTCAAGTGAGTTATGATCAAATGACAAAAGGGTGACCTCTAGTTATATGAGGTCACCTAAAACATTTTTGTCCACTTTTTGAAAATTGGACATCAAATTAGAGAGGTTAACCTCCCTATTTGACTTTTTACAACTTAAAATTCAAAATTTCAAAAACAAAATCCCTTTTTTGAGGTGACATCATGCCCTAAAGGATGACGTAGGGCCTCTAGGAGAGATGTTTTGGCCTAGGATGAAAATAGTTGGGCATCCAAAGGCCATAAATCATGCAACCAAGTGCTCTACCATGTGCCAAGTGTCTCCCTCTCCATCAAACCAAGCCACATCATCATCAACCATGAGAAACCCCATCAAAACTTGAAGCCCATGTGACGTTTAGGGCATACAGTGTGATGTTTTAGGCCTTCCAAGGCCAACGTTTGGGAGCAAGGGGATGGAGAATAATCATCTCATGGTGTCCAAGTTCCTCCAAAGGCAACATTCCTCTTCCCATGTGTCCAAGGAGAGGGGGTGCATCATCCAACCTGTGCGATTTGTGCCAAAATGAAGGTCCAAGCAACCTTGTGCCTCCATGATCAAGCTTTCACCTAGCAAGGACCTGCAAAGACAAACAAGTACACCCTCCAAGAGTCCATAAGTCACAAGCATTATTTCAAGTAAGACATATCTAATACAAGAACCATATAAACATGTTCATCAAATCTACCCTTTCAAATCAAACAAGCGCTCAAAGACCCTATGAAATTTTCCAAATTTAGATATGGGAGGGGTTTCATAATGCCCTATTGGGTGAACAAATTCCTCAAGTAGGGGATGTTCCGAAGGAGAATTCTTTCTAGGTTGTGTAGTGAGTGTGAGGTGGATGGGCTTAGACTTCTAGGTATGGGGTTTCATGACATACAAGGGCTCGTATTGTCTCATTTATGGGTGTCTTTGTTGAGGGCTAGCCACATCTTTTTCCTCTCTTTTTTTTATAGCATATTTTTCCAAGCCCTTTATTAGACATTTATTTTGCATGTGTTTCCAAGTTGAAGATAGTAAGGGGCACTAAAAAGGAAATGCATAGTCAACATACACTCTACCTTGGAAAGAATCATTGATCAATTAGTTATTTATTTATGGGTCACTCATTTTTTAGAGGCGTTTCATTGCTCTCAGGATCCCAAGGTGATCTTTTGTTGCATAATTTTTTTCCAAAGCACCTTCGAGCCTAGTGTCCCCTTCTTCCCATGAAATGAGGTACATGTCCTTCTTGGGTCAATAAGCCCGAAAACCTAAAATTTGGGAAAACAGAAGGGAAGAAGTAATGGAAGGTGGAAAGTATGAGCGGAAATGGTACAATGACCCTTCAAGGAGACCCCCCAGTAGCAACCCTTTCTCTAAAGGTGGCCACTTACTAGGAAACCATGACACTCACCAGGGTGAAATTGGGGAAAAAGCATAATTTCCAAGCAGATGATCCATAATCAAGAGAAGTTTTAATGAAACATATTCAAATTCCTCAAGTATTAAGGTGACACTTACCACGACACCATACATGTTACCTCATGAAGCAAGACCTAATATCCTCTGTGGGCCAAGTTGGGTGTGATGGATGTTGCTTCCATCGATCAGGTGGTGAAGTGTGGTATGATAGGGGCCCATGCCTGCTCATCTTCTTCTCAGTACTCCATGTATGAAAATTGAGGGCCTCGAGACATCATCTCCTTAGTTAACCCTAGGAATGGTGGACAACATCTAGCTCCTACTTGGGGACATGTACTCGTCGTAAGTGCATGAGAACCGCAACATCTCCTAGAAATATTTGTGCCTACACACAATGAAACGAGAAAAATGTTGGATATAGAGGGTGGCTTGCTCACCCCTTTGTCCATATGAAAAAAATTCCAAAACAACTAATCTTAGAAACAAAATTTTGTATTTTTTCAAAATTTTATAACTAACATGTAACATGATCAAGCAAATGTAATAAGCAATTGGGTATAAATGCAAGTAAGCAATATGTAAATAAAGTATGAATATGCAAATCTAGATAAATGAAACTAAGTTATCATGAGCAAACAAAAATGCAAATGCAAGAAAGTAAATGACTTACCTACTTACATGGGGCCTTGGGACCTTGAATGTCAGGTCCTGAAAATGCCAGGTGAAGTCATACAACCAATGCAACCACTTTTTCATCACTTCATCAAGGTATCTCCCCCTATGATTAATCATGTAGTACAACAAATATAAGTCAAGCATAAAAAAAATCATAAGCATAATAAGCATGTAATCAATCATAGAAAGCAACTCGTGGAGGTTGGTGTGAGGGAAACAATTATGCAGTAAAGAATGCCACAAGCCTGGTCAATCCATCTCTTAATAGGGATACCCTGTATAGAATATTACTCGTGTTCATCCTCCTTTAGCAGACAACTGTTTTTTGAAGACTAAGAGGAGATGAGAGGTTAGAAGAAAATGGCATGGCTTCCCCAAGAGGAAGATAAAAGGTAAGGGACAACCTCATTTCCAGAGAAATAAACCCTCCTACTACTGAAAAATGTTTCCATTTTATCTGCATATCTTTGCAAAAATCCCCACGATGTAAACATTGTTTCTTTGTAGTGTGATCCTTTGACTGCTATGGGATAGCCATGACCTTATATCCATCAAGATTTGAGCAGGAATAAGGTTGAAAATTTTCTCCATTCAACAAATATGAGTGCTCAAAAGAGTATTCATCACAAATCCCAAGGTATGGCTAGAAATAGTCATGAGTATGCGGCAACAAGTCATCCCTTGGTAGATTAATTAAAGGTCTATGATCATATTATCATTAGGTTGCACAAATATATGGATCACCCACTTGTGAAAAGTAATCCTCCAAAGAAAAGATTTATGCATTCTTTATCTGAAAGGTGCCCTCGATGTCGTAGATGGGATCTCCATCAAAAATGAAACAACCCATGTCCCATCTACACCTCCCAATACATATAAAGGTGTTTATATGCTCAACAATCACATCCAAGGGTTCCTTGATAAGACCATATGTATGACTGAAATTGACCATCTCTTTGTCTTGATGTGCAGGAAGAATAGAGCCTAGGGCAGCTTCAACTGGATCTTCAACACTATGCACTTCATGGAAGTCTTCTTCATCAAAGGATTCTTCAACATTGAGATTAATTGCTTCTTTAAATTCATGTGCAGGAGGAAGGCAAAACTGGACAACTTCACCTTCATCAAGCGAGAGAAAGGATATTGATGTCTCATCCATGTTCTCAACATGTTGTGCTTCATTGAAAACTTCTTCTTCTTGGTCGCTTTCATCATGGACCTGCTCTCTCAAAAAAAAATTATCTTGATATTCAATGAGCTTCAAGACTTCTTTAGGCATTAAGAATTATCTATCCTAAGTTGGAATACCTTCTTTGTAACTGTATCTCTTTGTCACAGCATCACATAGTGACTTTACTCCAAAGTAGGCAATGGCAACCTCCCATGCCATTTTTAGGGTAGGTTTCCTTTCATAATTTTGAATGATAGCATTGTATTATTCTTTTATTTGCTCGCAGAACATGACCAGGAAGTATTTATTATGGCAGTGCTCAAGTAATGGTTCACAAAATTCTTCGTCTTCTTGTATGTTTTCACTGAGTCTCTCAAAACTTTCCTCCTTACTATCATCCTCAACCTCTTTTTCCTCAACTATATTTTCATTGGTTTTTAGAAGAATTTTTTCCCTCAAACCTTCAATATGATTCAAAGGAAACAAGTGTTCTAGAAAAGCATCTGCAAGGTCTTGAATAGTATCCTCAAGCTTTTGAGTTCTAGGTCCCCAATACTTGAGGATATCTTGGATAAGGATTATTGAAGAAGATATACTTTTAGGGTTTCAAGAATGTATGATCCAGTCTCTTAGCTTTTCTTCAAGTGACAAGAGAAACAATTGTACTATCACATCTTTTTTACACCAAAGCATAAAACAAACTCAATAAATTCGACATTATGCGCAACAGTTGAAAATGGATCACCATCAAACTTAGATATATGACTCAACCATTTTATTGGAAATTTGTTTGGATACCAATAAACAGAATTAACATCCAAGGCTTTGTATTCCTCATGGAAGCACCACAGATACATGCTTCCATCACTTATGATAATACCTCAATGGAGTCACCGGGAAATCTATGGATAAAGGCTTTGGGAATAACTTTCCAAAGTGTCGTTAAGGATTGAAATATTATTCAAAATCCTCCCCGGAAACGGCACCAAAATGTTATTGCATAATCTATAGATTGGGTAAAGCCTAACCCAATCCACATAAGTGTGACAACTACAGAAGTACCTACCCACTGTCACCTTAGATAAACACTCCCCTCGTTTTAGTGATGATTAAATCACCACAAGGGGGGAATCCAAGTGACCCTAGGGGAATTGAAATGGAAAATGAGATGATGATCAATGAACACCCCTATACGTCAATATTAGAGAAGTAATAAGGCCTGAGAATGAAACTTGTACGTGGAGAATGGTTGACAAGCGTTATGTACCTGCAAAACAATGTTATCCCTGCTCAAAACAAGACAAATGATAGATATGCAAACCTTAAACCAATGGGGATCAAGAAAGAATCATTGTTGTCCCAAATTGCAGCAGTATGAAAGTAATTATATATCAGCAACAAATGATAACAATAGTTGCAAGTTTAACCACCAAAAACCTAGTACAATATATTGAAAATAAAACTAGCAATGACTAGTTAAACTTCCAATCTTTAAAGAAAGACTTTTGTGGCTTTAAGAGTTGTTTATTGTGTGTTATTATCAAGTTATTATGAAATATTAGTGGTTGTAGCAAAAAATTTCTACAACGGCAAGATCTAGCCTAAACCACCCAAAAATTAGCCAATAACTAGTAGAACAATTACCAAGGTTTACAAGTGAATTTCAACGGTAAAATAGTGAGTAAAGATTGAAAGAAGATGTGTTTTTTGCAGCCCTAATGGTTGTAGAATTAATTTGTAATGACAAAGAGAACTACTTGGCTAAATAAGATGCCCTTAAGGCACAATAATGCTTATAACATATAGAATCAATTCCAACCCGTGGAGAGTGATCTTGGAGATTGATGTCAACCCTTGGGGAGGTCCAGAGAGGTTGGACAGTTGATTGACACTTGTATGATCGAGATGGATGGTGAGTTATTTGGGTACATTTGATGTATTCTACATGTAGCCCCGGAGATGTGGTTATGGGACCCAAAGTTGATTAAGGAATATATACATGAAGGACAGTGCAAATGCATGCAAGACCCTCATAAATGAATAGTACTCATCGTGTCATTTCAGGTGATATGTGGAATGTCACATTGTTCCTCACAGTTAGGGAGATATGGCCTTGTAAAGTTGGAAGCCTCGAAGACTAGTCAAGAAGCCCCTATTTGGTTACAAGTCTAGGTCAAAGGGTAAAGTGGGTGTAACAAGAAACCCCTAAAATAAGGAAAAAGATTACCTGGAATTAGTATAAATACACCTCAAAGAGTCTCTTACTAATACACACACTTACATTGAATATATATATTATGAATGGTATGGTCTATATTTTGGAAAATCTATTAGTGAATCTGAGGTTGAATGTGACGATATGTTTTTGAAGTTGTGAAGGTCTGAAGTAGCGAAAGTTTCGGAGCTGCAGAAAATTGGTAACCTTAGTTTTTTGAGGTTGTATGCGAGTTATATAAGGATAGGTCGCATACATATGGGATTTGAGAGAGGATAGGTCATGTACATCTACAAGTTGTAGGAGGATAGGTTGTGGATCTAAGGAAAATCTTTGAAAAAGAATGGTTGGTTGAGTTGCAACAAAGTTTGATGGTCCAACACAGTTGCTATAGGATCTGAGATGGTATGCTTTAGGTTTTCATGAGTAAAGGTATTTCTTTTGTCTATTTGTTTGAGGCTTGTATCTTGGATGGTATGGCACATGCTTAAGGCATGTCTTGGAGGCCCTTGATGGTACATGATTGCATATGGTTGAGGTTACATTGTTACATGCCTGAGACATACTCTTGTTACTTGGTATATGGTTATTATGGTTCATTGGTATAACCACATCTTTGTGATATTGGCATATACATGAGGCTTATCTTATGGCACATGGCATGATTGAGAGTGATATGGTGTATGGTTGAGACACATTATATGGCATATGGTATATTGTACATGGTATGGTACAAGTGTTGGTACATGGTTGATGTGCATGGTTTTCACATGGTATGGTACATGGTATGGTGGTTATGTGCATGGTTGGTATAAATGGTTGATGAATGATTTGGTACAGGTTGAGGTTTGTTGTTGATGCACGATTTGGTATAGGTGTGTTGAAATATTGTAACTTTGAAGAATATTCTAATTATATTTGATTTATTATTTTATAGATCAAATCCCCTTTTGCGGATTGATCAAGTTGGGTCATGTATAAGATCAAATCCCATTTTGTGGATTGGTCAAACTGTATTTGTATAGTGGTATTTGTAAAGTCGGCCCCTAGTAATTATAAAGTGGTTTTAGCCACTTATAGGAGAAGTCAGCTCAACCAAGTGAAGAGACCCAACCCTAGCACCATATCACACTTGTATTTATATGTGAGGTTGATGTCTCATTTACACACACTCTCTCACTCATCTAGTGTGCATATCTTGAAGGAAATTGCAGTTGTAGGGGGAACAAGAAGAGAGGCGCATGCTCAGTATTGGTCTGTCTTTGGTGTTTTGGTCTTAGTCTTGGCATTGTACTGGAAATCTATTATTGAGGAAGTTTTGTTGGGTTTTCTCCCCCATGAGGGTTTTCCAGGATAAAATGTTGTGTACCTTGTGATTGCATTTCTTTCAGTGATCCTCTTTATATTGTTGTTTTGGAAATGCGTTGAATGCTCATGTAATTTGGAAATAACCTAATAATAGCAGTAATAACACGGTTTTAAAGCTTGACTAAATAGACCATATTTCAATTGGTGTCTTGACGTTTTTATTGTCGTACAACAAAATTAGGTCATATCCCCAGAAAGTTTCACTGGGAGATGACTATCAGTACCCAATCAAAGGAATGGGAGAAGCCACCTACAAACTTGATTCAAGAACTCCAATGAGAATGAAGGATGTACTCTATGTACTAGGTTTTAAAAAGAACTTACTTTCTATTTCAACCCTAGATAAGAAAGGTTTCATGGTTCCATTAAAATATAGTGAAGTTCTTATGTGGTCTAAAGGAAAAACTATAGAAGATACAGTTGTTATTGGAATAGAAGAATGTGGTTTGTACAAGTTAAAGGGTCACTCAGATGTAGCTTTGACTCACTCTATTGAAAGTCCTTATGAACTTTCGCATAAAATACTAGCTCACATCAACTACAAAGCCTTACCACATGTAAGCAAGGTAGTTACAGGTTTACCATAACTAAGGTTGAACATGAAGGTGTATGCAAGGGATGTGCACAAGGAAAGAACATAAAGAAACCTTTTCCAAAGAGCGACAGTAAAGTAGAAGTAATTCTGGAACTTGTCCACTTAGATGTATGCGGTCCAATGCCATAAACCTCTCTAAATGGGTATGTATACTATGTATCTTTTATATATGATTACTCTTGTAATACTTGGGTTTATTTCTTGAAGTCAAAATATGAAGCACTTGGAAAGCTCAAGGAATTCAAAGCCTTGGTAGAAAACCTCTCTGAAAGGAAAATCAAGATACTCAGGTCAGACAATGGAGAGTACACTTCAAATGAATTTGGAAGCTTTTGCAGAGATGTCGGGATTAAGAGGGAGCTCACCACTCCTTATAATCCTCAACAAAATGGTGTAGTAGAAAGAAATAATAGAACGATTATGGAAGCAGTAAAGACTATGATTCACGATCAAGATCTTCCAATTCACTTATGGGTTGAAGCAACAAGAACAACAGTATATGTCCAAAACAAATTATCCCATAGTGCACTTGGATTCAAAATTACTAAAGAAATTTTCATCGGAAAGAAGCTAGAAGTAAGCCATCTCAAAATATTTGTTTGCCCAGTATTTGTACACATTCCAAAAGAAAAGATAACTAAGTTGGATCCTTCAGGAAAGAAGGGAATATTTGTTGGATACTGTGAGGTCTCTAAGGCCTTCAGAATTAACATACCAAGTTACAATCTATTATGAGAAAAATCTCTCTGTGGCATGGGGTAAACCACATCATACAGAATGACATGCATAAATCAACTCTAATCCTAAGTATGATATATAAATGAAATGATAACAAGACAAGGTCAAGAGCCTACCTCATCTAGACGTTCGATGAAGACCATCGTTGAGCATGCAACTCAAAGCTTTATACCTGCAACTTGTCCTCAACAACCAAGATACACAAGAATATGGTGATAATATATAATGTCGTCATATAAATTAGCATAATCCATTAACATACATGACAAATATGCCCATGGAATAATAATTCAAATATTTGCAAGATATCAATTGGACAAGAAAAGAGTATTTCTATTAAAATTATCAGCATAAGTATATAGGTGACAAACTTCTGTAATGACACATATCGGAACTAAGAAACTAAGTCCCTCTAGTTGGGCCTCCACCACTTCAATCATCCACCAAAGGCAAGATCATATAAAGGAGACAATGATGTTCTCCATCACAAAGAAGGAAGAGCTTGGGGGATGAACAATGAGTTCATACTTTCAAAGATAAGGGGATGCAGACTCAATACGAAGTGAAATTTCTCCAGAGTATATTTGCTCTGAAAATTTGAATTCTCTCCTTTTTCAAGGCTTGGATATGGCTCAATTTATAGCCTTCAAATGGAACTGAAGGGCCGAGTCGGAGTGTTTCCAGTATATGGAAGCTCAAGGATCATGGATCTCATGATGTGACATGGAAACCCAAAATAATTTTTAATTTTGAGCACCAAACCCGATGTACGTGGGTTGTAGTGGAGCAAACTACGTATACGCGTGTTCTTTAACTGGTAGGGCACGTATATGTGGAAAAATGTGTTTTTTTATATCTAGAAGGTAAAATAGGGGACTTCAAGTTTGCATAGGGACATGGAAAGGTCATCCAAGCAAGTTGCATGGGGTGAGGAAAAAATTGCTAAACAGATGCCCCCTAATGAGTGAGGTCAGAGGAGTATCTACAATGGTTGAAATACATTATAATTCCCAAAAGTGGAGTAATGGAGACTTAGCTGGAAGTGCTAGTTACTCATGAGAATATTACAATCCATAATGACTTTGTACACATGGTTTCCAATCTGAATTACACTGCAAATCCATGTGGGAATATACCAAATAGTTGTCCATGGCCATGAATTAGGCAATACAGAGTAGACACATGCCATAGGTTGTTATAGTCACGAACAAGGCCCAATGGAATCCAGTCTCAAAATTAATCTGAAGATATCTGTATAAAATGGAGTACAATCTGATCTCCTATGATCACTAAAGTCATATAGGTATTGGTCTAATGAAAGAAAGAAACATAATAGGAATGTTGCTATTGTAACTTGAATGTATTCTACACTATCCACCGAAGGTGCAAGTCTACATCATGTGAATAGAGAAGTTGATGTCGAACACAATGAGAGTTCATTTGATTACCGGTCATTAAGGTATATCGTTAACAAACGTGAGACAACCTACCGATAATGAAAGTAGGTATCAAGGCACTGAGTACATTCTTACAAGTATGAATAAGGGTGTTGAGGTCGAACACTTGAAGAATCCATCGATCATGAGACATTGATGTATTCCCAACTTTCAATGGCGGGAGAACCTGTCACTAATGACTGCAAGCCTCTAAGTACTCATATGACTCTAGGTCTCATTTCCAAAATAGATGAGTTGAAGCCGATGGAAGGAGACCCACTGAAAGGAGAGAATTAGGGCATCTCTCATCATTCAGCATGAGGTACAAAGCAATATCTTTATGGTTAGAAGGATCTTGGATGAATATGATGTTCACGAACAAATGTCCATGTGCGTATTTCGCATGCACCATATGCAAGGAGCGCATGAAAAATACCCTTTGAATAGCAGCCAATAAGGAAGACTGCTAACAAAGGCGAGGAAAACACTAATAAGTCTAATGGCATCCAAGACACTACACTAATCCCAATGTGTGAATAGATTTCTTGCCATCAAACACAAGGGAAACCCCCCAGTTAGTGACCAATGAGGAGATGTCGACTCTTGGGTTCAAGGTTACCTACCCATAATGAACGTAGGACCACGGTGTGTGGTAGGACTGCAACTTCATGTGACTCTGAGACATGCTGAGGGTATGGCCGACATGCAAAGTCAAGAGTTATGAGAAATGGTCAACACAAGCTTATAGACTTCCTTTAAACAAGAGCATGAGACATATGGATAACTCAGGCAGCATAGACTTGATGATGAAACTTCATGATGCAAGAGGCATCAACAAACTCTTCATATGGACTGGAAGAATAACCATTTAGAGGAGTAAACTCTAAGTAACGAGCTCAACTTCCTAAGGCCATGATAAACCCAAACTTTGGATGACAATGGACTCAAAATTTTGTGTTATGTTCAAAGGAGACACTATTGGTGTTGATATGAGATAATATTATTTTCCTATCCATCGTTTTTGTTTTTTCATAGGCAAAGTAATGCTATGATACAAGAGAGGAAATGAGGGTCGTGAATAAGAAACTAGCTCCAAATAGTGGAACATAGCTATGCTCAATGCAAGGAAGTGCATGCGGGGCATGGACACTCGGGGGAATGTTTCCTCTTAGGGTACAAGGTGTCAAGCTACAAAGGATATACACGAGGCTATGCTTGGCTAGTGATGCAAATTGTAGAGGTAAGAGGCTTATAATGAGAAATCAGGAACCGACAATAGGCTCAATACTGCAAGTAGGAGGATGGAATGCGGTTATAACTTAACTCCAAAGAATGTCCTTTTTCATAGATTTAGTCCCTTAGGCCCGAAAAATTATAAAATAATACCCAGAAGAACTCTTCTAGCCAATGTTGAGTAGAGTATTCATTTTTCATAAGTAGTCTACTTGGTCTGGAAAAGGGTTAAACTTACACGAACTAAACGTCTTTTCAAATCCATTTTAACGAGCGTGAAAGAGACAAGTTCACTCGGCAGTATTTTCACTTTTTAGAGAGTTGAAAAAGATCTTAACCAAGACTCGGGGGGGGAGTCCCATAGGTGAAGGTCAGAATTATTGTGAGTAAGAATATGAGGTTCAAACGCAAAGTCATATCATAACTATAAGGAACTCCCGGTCCTATGGAATAACTTTTGCATGGGCACCAAATGCCACAAAGGTTCTAACTAGGGTACCCATGTTAGGTAAGCCTCTACCCCTTAATAGCTACACTTCTAGTAGCAACAATAAATTTTTGTGTCGTTAATAAATGGGTTCGTTCCTAAGGTATACAGATCACAGTCATAGGACAATGCAAGAATGCAAAATGGAGTGACAACCTATCCTATATGTTAGTGAAAAAAAATACCTACCGAAGGCATGAACGAGCGGTATGACACTAGAAACCGCAAAATAAAATCTTAGAAAAAACCACCAAAACCAACTCTTTCCACTGTACTATCAATCCATAAGGTCAAAAAATCAACCCAAATTATATGAAGTGGGTAAAAAAATTCTACTAATAGTAAAAATAGACCATTTTACCATACCATTTGAGTTTTTTCACCCACATAGTGCATCTTAGGCCATTTTTCCAGCGATCTTCAATTGTCGATTGTGGGAGCTACGATCAACAGAATTAACAAACGTCTGGACCAAGTAAGTGCCCTTCCCCTCATATTCATTTTTAGTGGTTTAAAATTCAAATTTAGTCCTCATTTTTTGAGTTTTAGAGGATGCAACATGTAAACTAGGGTGTATGAAAGTGATAGTTCATTGGGTCGTGTACATACCTTCATGTACGAGGGAAAAGAAAAGCATGCTCGCGTATATGCGACCGTATACGCGACTATTAGCAAGTTATCCTACGTACAAGTCTGTAAACAACTTTTTTGACAAAATTTAACTCAAAAATGACTTTCCTTTGGTAGGATGGGGATTGAATGGAGGGAGAGGGAGCATGAAGAGGTAGATGAAGCAATGGAAAGGGATGCAAGGGCCCAACTAGCTTTAAAAAAAATGTGGCCTTTATAAATTTTGGGCTCTCAAAGGAATGAGGGCTCAAGTGAGGTTACTTCAGAAGCTCGTAAACTATTGGGATCTAGAGACAGAGGCCTTCAATATTGATGGGAAACCATTAAGGATTCAAGTAGATGACATATATTTTATCACAGGATTGTCTCACCGGGGCGAGGTAGTGAATCTCAAGGTGTGTGGGGCTGGGGGTGGTATGACCATGGAGGAGTACATTTCCACCCACTATGTTGCAGGCACAAATAAAGTAGGGATCCAACTCCCAATCAGGGCGATCGAGAACCTGAGCTTACTTTCTCTTACATGGATCTCGGGGTCGGCCTCATTGCACCAGGCCTCAAGGCCACTCATGTTCTATGCGATGGAGTGTTTACGACCCACTGTTTATGACTGGTGCACCTCACTTTTGTCTAACATGAAGAGCCAGCTGACGGATTGCAAACATGGAAGAAAGAGAAACTTAGGATTTGCATCTATTATGTGTAGTTTTTTATTTCAGAAGATTCCAGGCTTGAGCCCTAGAGTAGAGATTATTCCACATGGACCTCGTGATCCATCCATGTCATGGTGGACAGATGTGATGAGGCAGTTAGGAGGTGGTAGGGTGCCAACCCCCTACAATGATGAGTTATTTTTCTGGTGGCATTGACAGGTCATAACCATTGACGACTACTCTTATTCTAGGATCAGCTACAGAGGGGATCCAGATATGCCTTTTCCACCAAGTTTCGCCTACGATGATATTGGTAAGAAATATTTTTATATATTTCATTTTTTGTGTTATTTCAAAAAGAAAAAAAAATGAAAATATCTGTGTATGGTTTCAAGTATTAACAATTACTTTGTTACACGGATGTAGGTCTACGAAGACCAGATGGATTCCCACGACATCGGCGGAGGATCTAGGGAGATGAGCATGCGAGAGGAAATGCGGAGAGACTGTTGCAAAATGTTCAGGGAACCTATCTCGATTGATGCACAAGATTCCTATGGTTCAAATGGAGGATCTTTCAGAGACTATGCAACGGCAGGTGGTGGGTGTGCCCCATGCGTGGGTGGGACTCTTCCAGTGTCTCGCAAATGTCGTAGTGTGCTATCATGATACGCATCCAGTGCCATAGGAAAAGGTGTCATGGTCATATATATACTGTCCATATATGTATTTTGAGGGTGTGAGCCCCATTTTATACTATGACACCATATTTTTTGAAAAGATGGAATATAAAAAAAGAATTTGTCTTCGGCTTTACTTATATATGTTACAATGTGTACATGCATGAATGTGTTTCCTTTACTTTAGTTATGTGAAAAATGCCAATCTAAAACATAATTAGCATATGCATCAGATAAATTATTAGAACTTATAGGTATGTGATTATAAGTAAGAAAAACAAAGTGTCGTTCCAAAAGTCGTACCTGTAGGAATCGTCGGAGTAGAGTAAGGTCTCGCACACGGTCTTTGTCGTTTAACTGACATATGACTAACTGGGAGTCTAGAAGAACCTCTAAAGACCGAACACCATGTGAAATGGAATCGCGTAATATTTCTATAACGACGCTATACTCAACCACATTATTCATTAATGGCTCCAGACAGACGCCACCTGAAGACACCAGTTTTCCCTCGAGTGAGTAAATGACCCAAGTGGCGGAAGACATGTTCCATGTATGATGATTGGCACCATTTGTGAATCCTAAGTAAATTGAAGACTCCTTTGACATCTGCCAACCATGGGAAAACTTGATAAGCAATCTGATGACGCAAAGGAAAATATGTATATACACTAAGATACTCTAGTATACAAAGAGTCATGCCCCAGCTTGATGGCTCAAGCGTAATATATTTTAAGGTAGATCCCATTTCTAGTCTCATCCAGCATATTCCCTTCATAATATTCCAATTCATAGGCTCCTTTCTCTATAACACGTCACATGATATCAGGATCGTGCCACATGGGGTTAAAATTTCCTTCCCCTAATAGTTGTTTGGCTTGGTCATACATGAGAACCAAGTCACCCTCAACGTACTGTCAAGGACAGACAGACCTATCATACTGAACCTTAACACATCGTTTATTCACTTCGATGGTCATAGAGGCATATCGACATTGCTCATCTAGACGCTCTAGGTGCACAAGGCATTCTACAAGATTGGATGTGTCAAGTAGGAGCTCAATTTCCAGTTTGAGGGAAGGGACTTCGCATTCAATTGAAAGGATCAACCCCATGCCATGTACTAACTGAAAAGAAGAAAAATTATTGGAAGTATTTACCGAGGTTAATTTTTCCCAAAGCGCAGGGTAAAGCGTTAGATGCCAGTCAGATTTACTTTGGCTGACAGTTTTTTTGCAAGATGGTCTTGAGAGATTTATTCACTGCCTCTACTTGTCCATTTTCTTGGGGATAATAAGGGGAAGAATGAGAATGCTTAAACCCCAGTTTTGATGCTAACTCCTTCTTCATTTCATTATGAAAGTGACTACCATGATCAATGACAATCTCCTTTGGGATTCTGAACTGGGCTATAATTTGGTTGAATACGAAGAATGTTTCCATCTTACCATCGGATTTAATGGTAGGCATGGCCTCTTCCCATTTAGTGAAGTAATCCATGGCCACAATAATATGTTGATCCCCCCCAGCTGAAGCTGGGTTATAGTCCATAAAATCCACCCTCCACTTGGTGAAGGGACCGACGATGATGATTGGGTGAAGAGGGGATAAATGCGAGCACATTTTACCTGGAAAGGGTGCCACTTCTTAACCGCCTCAACACAATCTTTAAAAATTGATGGCCAAAAATAACCGCCTTGCAAAAAAATTTGGGTTGCCACAAGCCCAGATAGATGACCACCACAAGCCCCACTACGACAACCATTGAGAACCAACTCAGCTTCGTTGTGAGTCAATAAATGACGCAAAATATTATCTACTCCTCGATGATACAAAGTGTCATCGATGATAAGGTATTTTTTTGCTTGATGACATATACGTCATCGATCATCTCTCGACATATGTTGGGATATCTTCAAGGTTTGAAGATAAATTAGAATGTCTCCATACCAGGGGTTCGAAGATGAGATAAGGAAGATATTTTCATCTATGAACGAATCCTCATGAATAATTTCCTCATCTATTCGAGGGAAGTTTGATATCAACTCGGCAAAAACTAGCGATTTATTAGACTTTTCTGAAGCAAAATCGAGATCAAATTATTGCAAAATAAAAATCCACTTATTGTCTTTTCCCCCTATGATACGCCTGGTAAGGATGTATTGAAATGGATTGATATCTGCAACTACGATAGTTTTGCAAAGTAATATATAACGTCGTAATCTTTGAACTGCATGTACGGTGGCCAAGGCTAGTTTTTCTACGTAAGAGTATTTAAGTTTAGGATCAACTAAGTTTCCACTGAGATAGTAGACAATGTGCTCATGATCTCATCATCCTCCAGAACCATAACCATACCAACCGTCCCTTCAGATGCGGTGATATAAAGAAAATAGTCTCTACTCTAGTCTAGAGGCTTCAGCGGAGGCGTTGATACCAAGGCTTTCTTAAGAGAATCGAAGGATTCCTGGGCTTGCTCATTCCATATAAACAAAGTATCCTTCTTCAAAAGACGCATGAAACCCTTAGTTAAATTGGCATAGTTCATTATGAACTGACATAAGAAGTTATCCTTCCCCTGTAAACCCTAAAGTTGTTGCATGTTGCGCGGGGGAGGCAATCGAAGTATTGCCTCAACCTTCATAGGATCCACCATGATCCCATGTTCAGAGACTAAGAATCCTAAGAGACGGCCAGACCTAATGTAGAAGATGCACTTGTGAGGGTTCAAACAGATGCGATAGCAACGACATATCTCAAATATTAATCGACGGTGACTGGAGTGATCTACTCTCTTGTGAGAGTGAGCAGCGATATTGTTGAGGTAAGCTTCGAAAATATGTTTGAGATTGTGAAAAGAAAAGGTCATGGCATGTTGGAAGGTTTCTCCGACGTTTTTAAGGCCGAAAGGCATTTTTCGGTATGCAAAAGTGCCCCAAGGACAAATAAACATTGTCTTGTGTTGATCCTCGAGTTTGATTTGAATTTGATTATATCCTRAAAATCCATCYATAAAAGAAAAAACTTTGCTTCCCACACACTCATCAAGAATCTGGTAGATGAAAGGAGTTGAGAAGTTGTCCTTAGGACAAGCCTTCTTTAGGTCTCGAAAATCCATACATACGTGGATGGTTCCTTGTTTCTTATTCACGGGAACGGGGTTGGACACCCATTCGGTCAAGGGAACTGAGTAGATGAAACTACCATTAAGTAGATTCTCTACCTCTACCTTAACAGAAGGGGCCTTCTTAGGATTAACAACTCTATGATGTTGTCAAATAGGTCTAGCATCTGGATAAGTCTTGATCTCATGTTCGACAATGTTGGGGTCGATCCCTGGCATCTCAGTGTAGATCTAAATTTCAAGAGAATATGTCATGAAATTATTTGAAGAGATCAGTGTAGATCTAAATTTCTTCAGGCGAACAATCTGCACCGATATATATGTTCTCAATTTTGCCAAGAATTCGAGAGATATTAATCGTGACAATCAGAGAAATATTCGCCATGTATCCTTCGACATAAATACCATGCGTATCTAGCGGATCCACAACGTGACCAACCATCTCACTCAAGGTAGATCTAAAGTTGTCTTGTTCGATCCTAACAAGTTCTGGGAGGAAATAGGAGCGATGATGCATATCGTCCCAAGGCCTATTGGGACCATACATGGCCTCTAAGATGGCTTCATCTGAAGGTAAAGTATCATCAAGGAAATCATGCGAACAAGACGATTGGGTAGCCCATAAGGGCTCTAGAACGGGATCATCTGCGTACGTCTGTGAGGAGAAAGGATTTGGGTCAACAATAGTGTTAAGAATAGTTTGATACGCAACCTCTGCCGTTGATAGTGGCATTTCCATCTCAATGTGCATCTAACCTTCGCACGACATAGTTGGGGAATGTAGGGTCCAAGGTTCGTTGAAATACAAAGTATGGAAAGGAACGGACCTCATCGATTATGAAGACTTACTGGAAATGGCATCAATTTGGTAGATTGGTGCCACAAAATCAAAGTTACCCATGAGAGAGGAATACATTCTGAAAGCAACATCCTCGGTTGCCTACCAAGAATTATCGATCAATGGGATTCAAGGTCCACCTAATGCATTAGGACTAGCATGCACAAAGGACAATTGATCAATTGTCACTATTTTCCCTTCGTGAGGAAAACATATGACATGATTGCGGTCATGGAATAAGTCCAATTACACCCTAGTAGTAAATTATAGTTAAGGGGTGCATCAACCACCTCGACATCAACCTCCATTTTCTTTCCACCTAACTGGACTGGAAAATTGGGAAGAATTTCATGGGGTCGAAATGAACTTCCATCAAATGTAGTCAACATAGTCATAAATTGGTATAGAGTCGGAGAGCCAATGGCCTTCCAATAGGTTAGGAACATCATGCATGTTGCGGAAACTTCATCAATTACAATGTGTTTGATGGTAATTTTTGTATACTCCACATGGATTTGAAAGGTCACGTGGTAAGGCAACCCAGGATTAACATCCGTGACGTCAAACTTAATAACCTTTGAGCCACGCAACTCTAGAGATCCTAAAGCAGATAACAAGGTGTTCCTCTATGAAGGACATGTCCGGAGCACCTCCAAAGCTGACATCACACAAGGGGTTTGATCCAGATATTCGACAATCGAATAGTTTTGAGCAGCTCTTGCATTAGGATTGTGGGCATAGCGTTTTAGTACTCCTTTCGAAATACAAGGCAGAGGTTTCAGTTTTTCGATCTGCAGGGGTGTTTTCAGAGGAGGGGCAGACTCTGGACCTGTAACAGTATTTGAAGAACCGTAATCATTAGATCGAGTGGATACATCAATCTGAGACTTGACCATATTAACACATAGAATTCCACCTTCATGTGTCGAGGGGTTTTGACTTCCACTCGACGCATTTCCAATGTTGGAGACCCCGAAGCCATGTGTTGATCATGCAAAAATGGATTGGTCAGCACAGCACGCAGTTGTGATAAGAACCTCTATGCTTCCTCGATTTTGGGGAATAGGTGGGTAAGGTGATCATGTTTACAAAGTTTACAAGGAAACTTCACCTTTCGTTTTTCTTTCTTGCCCTCACCAACATTATTATTCGATCTATCATTGTTAGTGTCATTTTTGGATTTGTTATTATTTTTCCCACSCTTACGATTATTACCTCATCCTTTCCTTMTATTCCCTCCTGGTTGTTGGTTACCATTTGTGTTGGTCGACGAATATACARAATGCACATCYGCCGACTGAGTGGGAGTGGAGGATGAAGTTGAAGCTTGTCTTGCTACAAGATGGCTTAGAGACAAATCCTTCAACTAGTTCATCACCAAGTCTATAGACTTAGCATTTGCAAAGCCTATGATTTCATCGACATGAGGCCCAAGACTTTGTCTAGGGTCATAATTCGATCGCGACACATCAAAAATAATTTCATACAACATCCCAGACTGAGTATATATGAGATCCAGTTGCTAGGATTTGAAAATAGCTTCTTCCTCATATGTTACTCTGGTTGTAGAAACATCCTTCGAAATATAAGGCAATAAGGACGTAAGGAACCACTCCAACAGAAACTCTAGAGGAATGTAGGCTTTAATCAACCTCTTATGTCTACGCCCCTCTTAGATATGGTATGAGACATGCATGGCCTTATCTTGGCGAAAAGACAACAAAATTTCTATGTCGGCATCATAACAAACCGGTAATTGGAAGTGGTCGAGAAAGACTAAAATCATCTTATTAAAGTTTCTGTATGTTCCCTCTGGTAGCTCAATGTACCATTTCATGGCAACCCTCATGAGGGTGCGTTGAAATAGTCTCAAATGAATAGAATCATCATTAAGGGAATTGGATGAGCACCAAAGATGAAAAGTAGTAACATGATCACTTGGATCCTTGACAATATTTCCCTCGAATTTTGGAATGTCTGAAGAAATATTGGTGGGGACATGGGGACATGACAGATCGTGATGCATCGGGTCATTCATTAATCTCGACAAATCTGGCAGATTAAGCGTGGCCAGAAAAGGGAGTTGGGGTTGCGACGTCTGAGCCCATGCTCCTGAGAAAGATTGGTGTTGAGGGAGTGCAAGCCATCCAGGCTTCCAGTATATACCATGGCCCTATCCAATACGGTAATATCCTACTCTAGACTGATTTATAAGAGGTTTTATGGGCACCATCCATGCAGGGACAACATAATGAGGGTTATAACATTGCCCCCAGCTGGAGGAGCTCTAGGTTGGTAGTTTCCCATAGCGTGAAATTGACTCCCTCCGGGTGGAACTCCGGAGGATAGAGGTGGATTTGTCATAACAAATGTGTTTGTCGGAATTTGAATGGAGGAAGAAGGGGGGAAGGACAAAATATAAAAAGTGACTTGTCCGCCCGGTTTAATACTCCATCCAGGAGCATTAAGACTAGGATTAGACCTGGAAGAAAAAAGAGGCTGGCCTCCAACCGTAGGATTCATTTGGCGAATATGACTTCCACCAAATGAGAGAGGAGCATGCAGAGGAGCCATGCCCCCACGTCGAAAACTAGGATTTTCATTAGTCGTTGGAATGGAGGATGAAAGTTTTCATATTGGGAATACCAAAATAAAAAGGGTTAGAGACCGAAGGTATGGACTGATAATTGTATCCTGGCATACCAAAAAGAGACCCGAAAGGGTTCGTTTGTATGGGTCGAGTAGAAACCATAGGCTAGGTAGAAATAAGGATGGGAACCTCTAACACTACAACAGTCATTGTTGGAGTCAAAGGAATCCCACTAACCACATAAGGTATATGAGTTGAGGGACTCCGTTTTTTGTTCAGACTTGAATTAGTACCCATAATTGGATAATCACAAGTCTAGGAGGTGAAGATATGTGTACCATGTTTATCAACTTTATGTCTTTTAGAAGGAAACTTCGGTAAAGACTCAAAATGCGGTGGTAACTTCAACAAACGACAAGACTTGCTAGGAGCATGTTCTTGCTCCACAATGACTCAAGACTCGAGATATGAAACCAAATCCTAGGTCCAACTAATAATCAAAGAGCACACTAAAGTAAAGCAAAAATGGCCAAATGCACACAAGCAGGATATAGTAGCTGAAAAGGGGCCTCCCTCACTAGAGTAGGTATGCCTCACCCAAGAGGGGTCTGAGACTCCCTTCAAAATATTGGAGGTAACATAATCAGTTATAAGGGCCCTCATGGGATTAACAACGTTGTCGGTCGGATCCCCCCAGAGAGGTAATCCTCCATAAAGGTTGTGTGTTGTTCGACCCTTATCTGACTGAGGGTACCTGCAGAATAACCCCTGCAAGTAACCTATGGGATACCTATGTCAAGCAACTAGAGCCACCACAATATAACGAATGTGAAAGAAAACAATCATAAGTCTCGTCCACCGTATGGGCAGGGTGAAAAAGCCCGAAATATTGAAACCACCACCTCTCACGGAGGTAAAGGTACTAGAAAGACCGCCATATACGAATGGAACCACAGAAATATCTCTGACACTGAGAAGGTATTAGAGGGATATCTCTACAAGCAACTTTGCACGACCTCGTGCTTAACTCCGGTGTGGGCAGAGCCTCCTGACGTCACTAATTACACAATGGGTTTCACCACTCCCTGGTCAGACACATATCTTTAGTTTAATATCCTTGGAGAATTTTACTCACAAAATCTTATTCCAAGGCCCTATGTCCTATGATTGTTTGTGTACCCTGAGAAATAAAATTGTTTCTAATCAATTTTAGTTAATCAACATTACTTTTAATTTCTTTTGTTTACTCAAGAGGTGTTGTCATGAAACTGATGATATTATGACTCGACATATGAAAGAAACGAATATAAAAATACTGCTAAGTCCTAATCTTAAATTCTCAAGTAATCGTTTAAATGCAACTTTCAATGCAATTTCTATAATTTCAATAAAATGCAATATTTCCACATGTGTCAAGATCAATACTAAATAATCAAAAGAGCAAATGCCATAATGCAAAATGAGCAAAATTATTTTTTGTATTTTTGATATAAAGAAAATAAAATGCAAGGACTGAATAGCAGTTTCACATCCAGACCCCACTGCAAGCAAAAGAGAGAAGCCAAGCAGGATACTAAGAAGAAAACACTCAAACCAATGTGCAAGGACAACTAGTGAAAAATATGATAAGAAAGAATACCGCCCAAAAATTTAACAATAAGAAGGTTTCCTACCACTTTGTAAGCACTTAACAGTTAGGACAGAGACCCAAGAAGACTCATCAACCAACCAAACTCATCCAACCAACATCAAACTCATCCAGTAAGCCTAAAGAGTTGATGTATGTGATTGTTTGAGCAAAAATCACGTATGTACACACCCTATAGAAGGACAGCTCGCGTATGTACACATCTGTCAAGGGAAAACCTGTGTATACATAGTAAAACAATGCCAAGGCAAGGATTGAGCCAAGAAACTCATATGCAAAGTAAAAATAGGTTGTCAAGCAATTATGTGACAAGGAAACTCAAGCTAACAGAGAGCAAGTCAAGAAGAAAAACTCTCCAGACCCCAAACAGAAGATCAATTCCCCAATATGGTCGCCAATTTTATTACGAGGAAAATTTGTCTATGGCATAGGTTAAACCACAACAGACGGAGTGATACACAGAAATCAACTCTAATCCCAAGTATGTTATATAAATGAAATGCTAACAAGACAAGGCCAAGAGCCTACCTCGTCCGGACGTTCGATGAAGACAATGAGGTTCTCAAGCACAAAAAAGGAAGAGCTTAGAGGTTAAACAATGAGTTTAGACTTTCAAGGATAAAGGGATGCAGACTCAATACGAAGTGAAATTTCTACAAAGTATCTTTGCTCTGAAAATTTAAATTCTCTCCTTTTTCAAGGCTTGGATATGGCTCAATTTATAGCCTTAAAATGGAACTGAAGGGTCGAGTCAGAGTGTTTCCAGTATATGGAAGGTCAAGGATCATGGATCTCGTGACGCGACATGGAAATCTGACATAATTTTTAATTTTGAGCACCAAACCCAATGTACGCGGGCTATAGTGGAGCAACCTACATATACGCTTGTTTTCTAACTTGCAAGGTGTGTATATGTGGGAAAATGTGCTTTTTTGGCTTTCGAAGGTAAAAAAGGGGACTTCAAGTCTACATAGGGACATAGAAAGGCCATCCAAGCAAGTTGCATGGGGTGAGGAAAAATTTGCTATAACACCATCATATTGAGATCAACAGAGATGTAACCTTTGATGAAGATGCGGCACTCAAAAGATCAAGCAAATTCCAGCTTGAAGAAGTACATGAAGAAGAATATGTAGCTCCCAAAGTTGCAGAACCTGTAAAGGAAGTTGCAGTTAACCCCGATGATGAGATTCCAGAAGATCATGATATGATAGAATCTCAAGAACCTCCCCATATGACAATATCTCACAAGAGAAAGCCAACTTGGGCGAAAGAACTTATTCAAGATGTGGAGAAGTATGGTGCCCCAGAAGGAACCATGAGACAAAGCAAGAAACCTAATCCATTCTTCAGCTATATGGCCTTGATGTGTGATCTCGTAGAAAAGGAACCTACGTGCTTTGAGGAACCCATTCAGAAGAAATACTGGTCGGACGCCATGACAGAAGAATACCAGTCCATTATGAAGAATGATGTATGGGAAGTAGTTCCTAGACCAAATAACAAAGATGTGGTAACTTCCAAGTGGATATACAAAATAAAACATGCAGCAGACGAAAGTATTGAAAAACATAAGGCAAGATTTTTGGTTCGTGGATTTTCTCAAAAGGAAGGTATTGACTATGAAGAAATATGTTCTCATGTAGCTAGATACACTTCTATCAGAACCATCATAGCTCTTGCAGCCAAAATGAAGTGGAAGTTGCACCAAATGAATGTAAAAACAACTTTCTTAAATGGTGTTATTGAAGAAGAAGTGTATGTAGAATAACCACAAGGGTTTGAAGTTGAAGATAGAAAGACTCATGTCTATGGGTTGAAGAAAGATCTGTACGAGTTGAAGCAAGCTCCTAGAGCTTGGTATGGTAGAATTGATAATTTCCTGACAAGCTTGGGCTTTACCAAGAGTAAAGTTAATCCTAACCTATACTTCAAGGTTATGAATGATGAGCCAGTTATATTGCTACTATATGTGGATGATTTATTCTTGACAGGAGAAGAAAATCTCATTATGGATTGCAAGAAGAATCTCGATGCAGAGTTTGAGATGAAAGACCTAGGCCCGATGCATTATTTCTTAGGTCTTGAATTTTGGCAAAGCCCAGAGAAGATCTTCCTTAACCAAGGGAAGTATGTAGTTGAAGAGATTTAAAATATTGGAATGTAAAGCCATAACACACCCATGGAAACGAATTTCAAGCTCTCGGTTGATACTTCGTCAGAGTTAGTTGATGCTACTTTATAAATACAGATTATTGGATCATTGATGTATCTGACGAATAACAAGCTAGATATATGCTTTGTTGTGAACACCTTGAGTCACTATCTGGTAGAGCCTAGATGTGTTCACCTTGTAGTTGCAAAGCATGTGATGAGATACCTTAAGGGTACGTTGGATTATGGTCTCTATTATACTGGATATTATGACTTCATATTGTATGGTTATACTAATTCAGATTGGGTTGGGAGTGCTTCAAACAAAAAGAGCACTTTAGGATGTTGTTTCAGATTGGGGTCAACCATGATGATCCAGGTGGATATTGGTGGCCACCCACCTATTCCAACTGGGTCCTCGTGTATGTTTTTGTTTCAACACAATCTTTTGTACTACTTTGTAATTGTGGTTTCTACACTTTTGGGGATGTCTAAAGCCCCACACATCCTCCAGGTGGGTACGGGTGACCTCTTGCCTAATCCAACTAGATTATTTTGTATGTTTTCATCTCAGCACATCTTGTTGTACTTCCAGGGTCGTTTTGGGGCCCTAAACGTTGTTTTCTTGGCTCACCATAGTCAAACTATAGACATAGTTAGAGTTTGATGGAAGAGTGTGTAGCTCTCTGAAATACCTTTCCAATGGGCTATCACACGCCTAAAACGGAGGTCGTGTGCAAAAGTTACGACTGTGGGAAGTTGAGGTACCAAATTGCATCAACTTACCCATAGGGCCCACATGACTTTTGGCATTTCACCTTTTAGGGTTAGGTTTTTGGATGTCTAGGGTTTTGGCATTCATGAGTAATAAAAAAAATTCCTTTGGAGCCTCATTGTAATCCATTCTTCTTAGACTGATGTGCATAGCAGCCACATCTCTTCTTAGAGATAGATACCACCATTCGAGCAATTGTTTCAGTTCTGCAATTTTACAGTTTTAGCCTATTTCATTATTTAATAGAAGATATTGTTCACTAGATATTTGTGTTATTCTTCATATCTCTATGTTTATTTTATTCAGTCTGTTATCCAGTTCGTTCCGCTCCTAAATCCAGATCAGTGGTATCAGAGCGGTCTGCTCTTCATTTATTTTTCTTCATGCATGTCCCCAACAAGATCTGGGTGCAAGAAGTTGGGACTTGAACCAATCGATCCATTACAAAATCAATCACGCCGAGCCCAACGACAACCCATGGGGGATGAAAAGAAATATGATGGAGCAAGATATCCTATTAAAATGTTGCTCAAGGAAGCCCTCGCGCAACAAAAGAACGAAATGATGGACAACTTCACGCAGATCCTTCGATGGCTTCCCACGAGAGAAGCATCTTCATCAAGTGACCATACAACCCCCTTTAAGGTACAGGTAAATTTTGATATTCCATTATTTGAAGCACTGATAGATGTGGATGTTGTAGATAATGCTTGAATCTGCTCGAAGGATATTTTTTGGTCCACAATTTTTCTGATAGGGAAAAGATCACTTTTGCACTCCTCAAGGTCATTCCCCATGTTAAAGACTAGTGGGATACTTACTTTGAGAAACGGTCCATGGAGGAATCGACAATGTCTGTGGTGGCCCCTACATGGGATTCCTTCCAGGACGCCATTAAAGAACAATACTACCATGTTGGAAGCTACGAGGACTAGTACACCAGATGGACGACCCTACGTCAAGAAAGGGACCAGACAATACCAAATTTCACCAATATTTCCCATTCCCTACGCACCAAATTGGGTATCAAATACTCTGAGTATCATCTGGTGCTCAAATACCATGGTTGTTTGCATAGATACATTCAAACAGAAATGGAGTTCCTGGACATCGCCTCATTGGGCACTACTTATAGATACGCTGTCAAGATCGAGCATAAATTTAAGCAGAAACGACGAGAGTTTGGATATGCAAACCCCTCACAGTCGAAGCAGGGAAAAGGTAGCCCCAACCCACACAACAAGGGACCAAGTTGAGATGGGCACCCTCAGAACAACCAGTCCAAGATAGAACACAATAAGCACAATGACAAGATGAATAAGGACACGGGAAAATGGTGTGAGTACCATAAAAGTCCTTGGCACAACACCAAAGAATGTCGCTCCAAGCAGTCCCTCATGGTCGAGTTGAAGGCTTCCGAGTCAGAGGTCGATTCTGATTCTGAGTCAAATTTTGAAGGAGGGAAGCAGATTATCGATGTTGAACCCAATTCCATTGTCGCTACCACCAAAGTTTGACCAAGCGAACCAGAAGAATGAGGGGAAGCAGAACACCTCTTTCACTTGCAAATGTGGGTCAAGGGGGCTTTGATTCATTTCATTGTCGACAACAATAGTCAGAAGAACCTGATTTCAGAAAAGGTCATCAAACAGCTAGACCTGCCAACGACAACGCACCCACATCCCTACACCATCAGCTGGCTTCACCAAGGAAGAGATCTCCATGTCAGCCAATAGTGTTGTGTTCCCTACGGAATCAAGCCTTTCAAAGATGAGGTATTGTGCGATATTGATCCCCTTTAAGTTTTTGATGTTCTTTTAGGACAACCATATTTGTGGAAGCTTCATGTTGTGTATGATTCTAGACCCCGCAGTGTTATTATTACTTTGGGTAGACAATTGTATAGGATCCCAGAGGTAGCGCCACCTACTGTTATTTCTTTAATCTCTACTAAGCAATGCAGTAAGGTCATTTCATAAACCGGGAAGTTCATCTTCTTTGTGATACGTGCTCACAGTAAGCAGAAGGTGGTTGCCACATCCGTGGCCTCTACAGAACACCTCTCTTTGCAGCAGAAGCAAGTGGACGTGTTGCAAACACCCCCTTTCCCTCCTGGGGATTTTGCGACCTCACGGTCTTGGATATTCAAATACCTCGAAACAAATTGGTTCTTCAGGCCTTCAACAGACCCTGAATGATTGATTCACACACAGGTCCCCTTGATGTCGCCTACAAGTTCGAACTACTTGCAACTTCGCTCTTCAGCGCTTGGAAACACCGAAATATGAGTACTAGCTCATGTGCTAGACTCCTTCTTCAATATGTGACCGCGTGCTATAATCTTCAGCCAATCCCTTCACCACTTCGGACTTCAATGATTGCAACCTCCGCATTTGTTTCCTTCTGAAACACCTTTCTCTGAATTCGTGGATCTTTGCCACGTATCTCCCTGGATTTGACAATTCGGTTGTACTTCGAGATTTCGTGACTTCGCGAAAATCACACCTACTCCACACTCAACTCCTCTGGACCTCTAACTCCTAGATTCCTTAATCTGTTGCCACGTGTCTCCTCATAGCCAACAGTTAAGATCGCTTCGTGACTTCAATGATCCCTCTTCTCAACACTTCGAACATTGAAATTCCAAAATACCTCATGGCTAATTGTCCATGCAACTTTCCCAGATTTGACAGTTTGGAATGATCCCAATCCCTCATGGATGGATCTCACTTGGTTAATTCTGGAAAACCGCAAGGACTCCTTCCTTAGAATATTTTTCATCGTTCTTCCTCTTGAGCTTGTTCTTCCTCGAACTTTTCTTCCTTAGAGGTTCTCTTCGACACTTAGTCGAATCTTGGCCTGTGCACTCTTTGCAATAGATCTTCCTCCACAACTTGGGTTCTTTATTTCACATGAGCTTCAACTGCTTGGACCTTTGAGGTCTCTGTCCCTTTGGTCCCTCAAAGGGATATTTGTGCCCTCTTGGAGACTTCTACTCAAAGCACTCCTTCCTGAGATTACAAAGTGTTCAGTAACTCTATGGGTATATTCTCCTTGACACCCTTCTCTCTGATCTTGAAAAAGAGTTCTCTTGTGCACTCTTGCACCTGCTCAATTCCCTCCTGGCAGAGCTTCACAGAGTATCCAGCAAATCTGTCTCTATGTGTCTCCTCTGCACAATCTCTCCTCCAAGGTATTCATAAACCTTGAGGCTCCTCCATGAGTCTATAAACTATTCTGGTGTGCCCTCCTGGCACGTTCTCCTCTGAACTCAAAGAAGAGTCCAGATACACACTCCTTCAACTGGCTCACAGAGTTCTCAGCACTCTGTCATGCACTCCTTGCATTTAGCCTAAAGAACCTAGAACAACTCAACAAACTCTCAAACAGATAGTGAATTATATCCTTACCCTACAGATGAAATCTAACACATATATTCATAACCACATATAGATAACATTCATCAAATACATAAACACACAGAATACTCATAGGCAGGAAAAACTACTCTTTGTATTAATATGAATGTTTGTTTACAATGGGTGTAGGCTCGGACTGCAACTAAGTCTCGTCTCTCTCCTTGGCTTACAATAGTTTCTCTCTCAGCCTTTAGCAGCCTCTATTGGTCGTATTTTACAAAGGTTTATACAAGAGGAGACTCGTTGAGTCTTTCCCTCCAATTACTCTAGTGGTGTCCAATCACCATCAAAACGCCTATCTACTGAGGAAGATTACATTGAATGAACATAAACACTTCAGTTCTAAGGTGATGCTCAATATCTGTACAACTCAAAACATATTAAAGGCCTTTCTATCTACTGCTTGTACAAAGGCATCGACTCGGCTCTTCCAGCCTTACAGCATTTAATTGCTTTAATTACATTTAAAATTTAAATTTGAAGGAAAAATGAGAGGGATGGTGCCTCTCCCCTCCTTGAATGCGCGTGGATGTGCTAAATAGCTGGCACGTGCTTAGGTGGAAAGGATGCTCATGCATCATACTCCACTACTGGGAAACTCATGAGCTCCTCTGCTCTGCTATTGAAATCCTCCTAGATCCCAAACTCTTCTCTGGAGCTATGCACCTGCTCTTTTATTTTGTTGTTGTTGTTGTTGCCCTACTACT
>JASDQU010103868.1:194320-205397 GCA_032191745.1 Picea mariana | reverse complement strand
AGCCCTTATATTTCAAGGCTGAATATGGGTCGTCCGATCCAGTGACACGTGGCGCAAGATCCGACCGCATCGGTATTTCGACGTTCGGGAGTTCATGGGGTGAGAGTTTTGTGTTGTTCAAAACCCCGAACCCTGAAATGTCGATAGCGCCCAGGACAGGGCCCATGGTTTTGGCATCTGGTCGTAAAGGAGAAGGACTGGAGGAGGGGCGCTTATGTTATGGAAAAGTCTCAGCTGTTCATCCTAAGGACGCATGTCACAAGATCTGACCGCGTCGACGTTTAGACGGTCGGGAGTTCAAGGGAAAAGAGTTTCGTGTTATTCAACATCAGGAAACCCTGAACCCCGATAGCCCCAAAAAGCATAGAAGCTGGGGCCCGTGACCTCACGAAGCATTTTCAGCCATCCATTCTAAGAGGACACCTGGTGACAAACTAAGCCCTCTCGACATTTTGATCGTCGCGATTTCAATCAGCAAGGATTAGTCCTTTCATATTTGCGAACACCGAAAGAATATGGTCGTGTTAGCGATATTTTTGTAACAGGGATAAAATTCGAAAGAGCGGGTTAAAAACCCACCTACCCTAAGTTTGGGATGCAAATTGTGTTCGTGTTTAAATAGAAATCAAATTTGGATGGCAGAGATTCATGCGCCTGGATCAACGGTGCACAGGGTGATTCCGGACCCCCTTGCCTTTCTAACTTTAAGCGGAGAGGGGGGGGGCGGGGGTCTGGAATCGAGGACGCATCTCTCCGACGGCTGCGATTGGAGCGCCCGGATCAACGGCGCACAGGGTGATTCTGGACCCCCCCCCNCCAACGGCGCACAGGGTGATTCTGGACCCCCCCCCCTCGCCTTTCTACCTTTAAGCGGAGGGGGGGGGGTCCAGAATCGAGGACACATCTCTCTGATGGCTGCAATTGGATCGCTCGGATCAACGACGCATAGGCAATCCAGACATCCTTTGTCTTTCTACGTTTAATCAGTGTGGGCCCCCCCTTCTTGTCATGTCATCTTACCATCTGTTATCCTCCTGACCATGTAATGAGGTTCACTCCCTTTTATCCCCCTCCTCATCCTCCGACATCTGTCTGTCTCCTCTCTCCTGGTCCGTGTGGTCCCTTCCCCATCTCATCATCCACTCACCACCCACCATATGTTTTCCCCTATAACCTCTCACACACCTCATCACTTCATACCTCACCCTCCTAGTTTTGGTGCCACCACTCCCATTATGCGCCCCCATCCTTCGCGTTGGCCTCCACACCTATTCATTAGGTCGTTCAGCTAATCTAGGTGGAAGCACGGAGGGTCTTCCACGTCCCAAAGGTGCCGAGTTGGATGGGCCATCCTCAATCCCAATGAAGCAGTTATTGAAGTAGTTGGTGGTGGTTAGACATCGCCTTCACCATAATGGGAAAGTCTAGCGACGAATTAAAGGCACGTCGATTCGCCCACGGAACTGTCAGGAGTTCGATTGCGTCTTCCATAGTTGCACGATCATTCAGAGACGGCAATCGCAGATTGTCAGAAGCCATGCAGATGCAATGTGTTTAATGCAGCGTCTCAATTTTGTTGTTGTGGTTTTCTTGAGTATATGTAAGCATTTTCGCCATTTTTGTATCTATCGATGGTAGAGCAGAGCTCCCTACTATAAAGTTTTAACAGATATTCTAGTTTGCTGGATATGCATCTATATATGAGATATCTTGTTTTATGACAGACAATTTTTCTCACTCCATCTAATTTCCGTCTCATACTAAGAGGGTTCGTGATTGACTGATTCACGTGAATTATTGCAGTTATGTTATGATATCAGATTTATTGTTGCATTACTGCATTCTAGTTTTGCGTTTGAATGTAAGATGATATTGCATTTGGACGTCTTCTTCCTCAGCCTGTTAGAAACCCGATGTTAATAACAGACCTCTGCTTTTCTCTTATATAAGTCTTCCACCTGTTCACCCTTTACTACAGCTCACTGTCTGAAGTTTATATAAGACCTCACTCACCTATGCACGCCTGACCTAGTTTGGAGTTGGAATGATATTGTTTTGAGTTGGCTTCCATTCGGTCACCCCATCTATAAACCACCGTGACATAAAACTGATGGGCATCGGGCTCTGCTCCTACTAGCAATCCGAGAGTGACTTTCGTCGCCAACATCTCTGGCGTCGTTGCCGGGGACGAAGTTGAATATTTTCCTCGAGATTGAGGACAACGATTAACTGATTTTGAAGGTGCATCAGATATCAGAATTATCAAGATTGCTGCTATGCACTTGGTGACTCCATTGTGA
Source organism: Picea mariana (assembly GCA_032191745.1). NCBI lineage: Eukaryota > Viridiplantae > Streptophyta > Pinopsida > Pinales > Pinaceae > Picea > Picea mariana. Next base: position 203,097 of record JASDQU010103868.1, on the reverse strand, counting down.
TGAATCCACTAGGGAGAACCTGCTCTATCAATTGTGGCTTTCAGAGGCAGACACATGCGGTCTCATCCACAGCTGCCCCTAGCTACACCTGAAACCAATCCAGAGGTGGTTCTCAGAAAAGGAAAGGCCCCTGAAGAAGAATCTTCCACCGCCGAAGCAAGTAATATGCCATCTCCTACTGTAAGAAATTCGTTTTCTCCTCCTCAGTTTCTCAATAGACCTCCTTCAGAAGTTTCCCATTTCCTGAATTTTGGGAGTGTTCCTGCTGAGTTTTCCCCTCGTGGTTTGGGATTGGAGGGAGACATCCTTGTCACTCCCCTCTCCTCTGAAGCTATACCTCGGTGTAAACCCAGGCCCACAGAAGATTTCCCCACTCCTGCACAAGGAGGAGCACCTGTTGATTTGAGCTTGTTAGCTTTCTCCTTAAATCCTCTCTTGTTTCCCACTCCCATTAAGAACTCATCCCTGGTATCCACGTTCCGAGTTCCTTCCCCTCGGAGTTCCCCTTTACATAATATCCATATGGCCGAAGCAAATCCCCCTATGACCACAATGGAGGCCATCATAGCCCCTAGGTATGATCCTCTTGTCTTACCACAGCTTCTTAATGCCCTCCCACTAGATGGTTACCTAAAGCAGCTGCCCAAGTTTACAGGCGAGGGGGACATAGCTGCTGAAGAACACTTAGCATCCTTTTATACTTTCGCGGATGATAATGTCATCATGCACGCAGACGTATGGATGAGAATTTTTGTCCATATTCTCCAAGGAGAGGCTAGAAAATGGTTCAAGGCCCTGCCTCCTGGATCTATTGATGGAATCGAAGCTTTAGATAGTACCTTTTTGAGACAGTGGGGAGATAAAAAAGACTTCATGTATTACATGACAGAGTTTGGGTCGTTGAAGAGAAAGGAAGGAGAGTCTGTCTACGATTTCTCCAAGAGATTTAATAAAATGTACAATAGAATCCTTGGTGAGATAAAACCCTCTGAAGCCTCTGCAAAGATCACTTACTCCAACGCTTTTGATCCTGATTTCTGCTTACTGCTGAGGGAGAGAAGAGCTGCTATGATGGCCCACATGCAGGATGCGGCCATGGAGGTAGAATCTAACATATTGGCTGTCAATCGACTCAGGGACGCAGGTGATAGAAATACATCCAAGAACAGGCCTAAAACTTCCTCATCCAGTTCCTCTCCCCTGCCCCATTAGACAGATGAGACAGCTAGAGCACTAAAATTGCTTTCTGCCAAGATAGAAAGGTGGGAATTAGAGGGGAAGCCCATGTACAGAAATCCCCAGAACACTGATAATAGAGGTTTCAGACGACCTACTAACAATATGCCTCAGGTTTTACCGAGAGAACAAAGAGGAAAAGATAGAGAATATCAAAGGGTTCAAACCCCCCTCCAAAATAACCTAGTTGATCATGAGGAAAGAGAGGATATAGACGAGTTTGGCCCTGAAATTCACTGTATTGAAGAAACTCCCCCTTTTCCCCATTTGACGCAGTCTGCATATGAAGAATCACTGATGAGTGCTCAAATTCATGAGTTGGGGAAAGAACAAAGGGCCGGTCACACTTCTAACAGATATAATCTCAGATCGATAAGGAAAGAAGGAGACTTTGATAGCCCAGACCAGCCCCTCATAGCAGAAAAACCTACTAGATCTGTAGCAGCCGCTACTAAAGATAAAAGAGCTCAGAGTGCTTTGCCGGTAGTCAAAGAACCCGTCACCGAGGTAAGGGAAGCTCCTAATCCCATTCAATCCTTTAATTTTGAACATGAAATTCAAAAGATTAGAATCTCCGTCCCCCTCTCAGAGCTAGTTAAAAATGAATATTTTAAAAGATCCCTCTCCAAGCTGCTACAATCCGAGTCCCCCCAGCCCCCCTCTGACTCAGTAAACCTTCAAGATGAGAAGTTAGCTGTCATCTTAGGCCCCATGGTAGAAGACGGAGATGACTCATCCCCCCCGTTCTACACATCCCTGAACATACATGATAAAGTGTTGCATAACTGCCTCATGGATTCAGGGGCTTCCCATAACCTTATGCCAAAAATAGTCATGGAAGAATTGGGAATGAAGGTGACAAGAACTTATCATGATTTATATTCCTTCGATTCAAGGAGAGTGTAGTGCCTAGGAGTCATCAAAGACCTGGTGGTTTCCATGTTTCAGCTTCCCATGAAAAGTGTGGTCATGGATATTGTGGTAGTTGACGTCCCCCCCAAATTCGGCATGTTGTTGTCTAGATCGTGTATCAAAAAACTGAGAGGGACACTATAGATGGATCTCACATACGTCACCATTCCGATCTTCGGAGGGGAACAAAGGAGATTATACAGAGAAGCCCAGCCAGCCTATATTGTCAGTGATGAAGCAGACCCTACCAATCACCCCATCTTTGCACTTGACACCGACTTGGGGTCTAGTTTGTTGTAGCTTACCGATGTCCCTGAAAGCTCTTTACTAATGAGAAAACATCCCATCCCTGATCATCGGATTTCCCCTCAAAGCTCCTCTGTGTGGAAGATGTTTTTTTACGGAGCTTCTTCTAGTGAAGGCACTGGCGCTGGAGTGGTTTTCATATCACCTTGTCAAGAAGTTGTGTCCCTATCATACAAGCTGGAATTTGAAGCCACCAACAACGTGGCAGAGTATGAAGCTCTTGTTTTGGGTATGAGGGTTGCAAAGGAAATGGGAATTAAAGAGATAGCAATATTCAAAGATGCTGAGTTGATTATTCAGTAGGTAAGGAATGCTTATCATGCCCATAATCCCCGGCTCAGAAATTATCGGAATGAAGTATGGGACCTTATTGATAATTTATTCTTGGCTTTAAACATTTCTTTCATTCCGAGGGGAGAAAATACTTTGGCCGATTCTTTAGCTGTCTCAACTAGTGTGCTCAAATTTCCTCTGCCACCTATGGTAGAAAATGATGTTGATATAAGATATAGGCCCTTGGTGCCGAACAATGTCAAGCATTGGAAGGTGTTCGGGGATGATTCTGAACTCGAAAGGTTTCTCCAATCAGTTGATGAATTTTTTGCGTTGCATATTGACCAGGATCCCAACCTGGAAGGTGACCCTCATCCTGAGGAGTTTGTAAATAAAATCGCTAATCATCAGATCATTCATCTGCCCAGCAATCACATTCTGAGAGGACTTGTCCCTTTAGAAATATTGTTCGATGGGAATGATGTGACAGTAAAGAGCAAGGTCTCAAATGAAGATGCCGATACAACTAAATGAAACATTGGTTCACAGGAAGAGCCTAGATTTGTCAAATTGTCAAGCAGTTTGACCAGAGAATAGAGGGCCGAATATACACAGTTGTTGCGAGAGTTCGCCGATGTGTTTGCATGGACATACGAAGACCTCAATACGTATAACACATCTGTCATCGAGTACAAGATCCCGTTGAAGGAAGAGGCTAGGCCATTCAAGAAGAAGCTAAGACAGATAAATCCCATGTTGCTTCCCATCATGGAGAAGGAAGTTAAAAAGTTGTTGGATGCACGAATCATTGTCCCCTTGAGATATTCCGAATGGGTGGCCAACTTGGTCCCAGTAAGGAAGAAAGCGGAGAAATCAGGCTTTGTGTTGATTTCAGGAACCTCAATAGAAGCTTAAAGAAAGTCAATTACCCCCTACCTAAGATGGAACATATATTCCAGAGGGTAACTAGTGCATCCAGGATATCCATGATCGATGGGTTTTCTGGCTATAATCAGATATCGGTCATGCTTGAGGACAAGGAGAAGACAACCTTCACCACTCCTTGGGGCACATTCATGTATGCCAAAATGCCATTTGGGTTGATGAATGCAGGAGAAACATTTCAGCGAGCCATGGAAATAGCCTTCATCAGAGAAAAAGACCAGTTCGTAGTGATCTACCTATATGACATCACGGTTTTCTCCAGGTCTGATAAAGAGCACCGCTGTCACTTAAGGAAAGTTTTCTCAAAGTGTCGGAGATTTGGTCTTTCCCTAAATCCCAAGAAGTCCCTATTCGCTATGATGGAGGGCAAGCTGCTAGGCCATATAGTATCGACGGAAAGAGTAAGAATTGATCCCAGCAGAGTGGAGGTGAATCAAACCCTGTCACTTCCCAGGTCTAAAAAAGAGGTTCAGGCCTTTTTGGGGAAAATTAATTTTCTAAGGAGGTTTGTCTTAAATTTTGCCGAGCTAGTGAAACACATCACGGCCATGCTCAGGAAGGGAAACGAAGTGAAATGGACCGCTGAGCCCCAGACATCTTTTTACCGAATAAAAAAGGCATTGACTGAGGCGCCTGTGCTAATCAGTCCTGATTATTCCAAGGATTTCCTGATTTTTTCCTTTGCTTCCTGGGATACAGTGGCAGTGGTCTTACTGTAGAAAAATGAGGAAGGGCGTGAAAAGCCCATCACCTTCTTCAGTAGGGTGTTAAGAGACGTAGAGAGCAGGTATGAAATCATGGAGAAGCAGGCCTATGCCTTAGTGAAAGCTCTTAAAGATTTCAGAGTCTATGTCTTACATTCAAAAGTAACAGCATACGTTCCTTCAGCTTCCATGAAGGACATCCTTGTGCAGCCCGACGTAGATGGGAAAAGAGGCTTATGGATCGCTAAAATTCTGGAATTTGACTTAGAAATAAAACCCACCAAGTTAGTTAAGGGGCAAGGTTTAGCCAAGCTATTGGTTGAATCCAACCGCAAAGCCTTGGGAGTTAGTTTCATCAATACTCGCCTAGGATCTCAGCAAGCTGAATCGCCCAGCCAATGCTCTCAAGATGGCTTATCGCTGGTAGAATGCACCTGGTATCGTGACATTCTATATTTTCTGTAGGAGTTGAAGCCCCCCAATGGAATGGGAAAAATCAAAGCGAGGGCTCTAAAGCTCAAGGCGGTCAGGGATTGCCTCATTGACCAAATCTTATACTGGAAAGACCCTCTAGGGGTGTTTCTGAGATGCCTGGACCTGCAGGAGGCCCAGAAGGTTACGTTTGATTTTCATAGCGGCCTTTGCGGAGGTCATCATTTCTGGAAGACCATAGCCCACAAGATACTCCGAGCTGGGTATTACTGGCCCACCTTATTCCTCGATGTTTGCATGGAGATCAGAGCTCGCATCAAATGTCAAAAGTTCTCAGGAAAGCAACAGCTCAAATCGCTGCCATTGAAGCCTATAGTATCTCCAACACCTTTTCAGCAGTGGGGGTTGGACTTCATTGGAGAAATTCATCCTCCCTCAAGTGGTCAACACAGATGGATTCTGACAGCAATAGATTATTTCACCAAGTGGATAGAAGTTGTCCCCACCAGAAGCGCATCACACAAAGTAATTATCAGCTTCCTGGAGGATATCATAGCCAAATTTGGCTGTCCCAGTAGGATCGTCACTGATAACACTGCTTCTTTTAGGTCTGAGCCTCTAATCAAGTTCTGCGAACAGTTCCAGATCTCACTAGTTCACTCTACCCCCACTATCCCCAAGGCAACGGTTTAGCAGAGTCCTCCAACAAAAGCCTGATAGGGATCATTAAAAGAATATTTGAGGACAACAAAAGAGCCTGGGATTCAAAATTGAAATTTTCTCTGTGGACTGATCGTGTCACAATGAATAAGTCTCTGGGCACTTCGCCGTTTCAACTAGTCTACGGAGCAGAAGTGGTTTTCCCTACTCAGCTCACCTTACCTGTGGCGAAGTTCTTTCAAGACTACGAGGGAGAACTGGATCATATGATCAAAAGAATTCATTAGATAGTGGAAGTGCAGCAGATCAGAGAACAAGTGAGGGACAGAGCTTACATTCATCAGCAGAAGATCAAACAGGCTTTTGACAGGAAGGTCAGGAAAAAGGAGTTCGAGATCGGGGATTTGGTATTTAAATGGGATGCACCCAGACAAGATAAATGCAAGCACAACAAGTTCGACGCCCTCTGGATCGGCCCCTTTAAAATCTTTGAGATTTTCTCCAACAACACATATGGGTTGCAGGATCTGGAGGGTGAAGAGGTTTTCAACTGTCGAGTGAATGGGCATTTTCTAAAAAAATGTTTTATTTGAGCCTTAGACGGCTCCTCTGTTTGTAAATATTGTCCTGTTTTCTTGTTTTATTTTCTTTTTGCATGTTTTCTGGCTTAATAAGTGACTCCATAGCCCAATAGCAAGGCACCGAAGCTGCAGAAGGAGTTCTTAGAGCATCACAGGGACGACTCTATCCCCCATGGAGCCTAATGTTAGCGATTATTTTTGTCATTAGGCGCAGATGCACCCAGGTCTACAGGATGACCGGGAAACACCCAAGTGCATCAACAGAAGGACCCAACTTTTCGGTTACGAGTCAAGCGAGCGGGCAAGGTTTGATATCAACAGCCAAGACCCATCCACGAAGCTGATCAACGGTCATAGAGATCTCGGGGCTACCAAGTTACCTGACATATAACACCAAAGAAATCCCTTATATTTCAAGGCTGAATCTGGGTCGTCTGATCCAGTGACACGTGGCACAAGATCCGACCGCATCGGCGTTTCGGGGTTCGGGAGTTCATGGGGTGAGAGTTTTGTGTTGTTCGAAACCTCGAACCCTGAAATGTTGATAGTGCCCAGGATAGGGCCCGTGGTTTTGGCATCTGGTCGTAAAGGAGCAGGTCTGGAGGAGGGGCACTTGTGTTATGGAAAAGTCTCAGCCATTCATCCTAAGGACACGTTTCACAAGATCTGACTGCGTCGGCATTTCGGCGGTCGGGAGTTCAAGGGAAAAGAGTTTCGTGTTATTCAACATCATGAAACCTCGAACCCCGATAGCCCCAAAAAGCATAGAAGCTGGGGTCCGCGACTTCACGAAGCATTTTCAGCCGTCCATTCTAAGAGGACACTTGGCGACAAACTGAGCCCTCTCGGAGTTTCTCTCATTGCGATTTCAATCAGCAAGGATTAGTCCTTTCATATTCACGAACACTGAAAGCATATGGTCATGTTAGTGATATTTTTGTAACAGGGATAAAATGTGAAAGAGTGGGTTAAAAACCCACCTACCTTAAGTTTGGGATGCAAATTGCATCCGTGTTTAAATAGAAATCAAATCTGGATGGCAGAGATTCATGCGCCCGGATCAACGGTGCACAGGGTGATTCTAAACCCCCCCACCTTTCTACCTTTAAGCGGAGGGGGGGGGTCCGGAATCGAGGACGCATCTCTCCGACGGCTACGATTGGAGCACCCGGATCAATGATGCACAGGGTGATTCCGGACCCCCCCACCTTTCTACCTTTAATCAGAGGGGGGGTGTCCGGAATCGAGGACACATCTCTCCAATGGCTGCGATTGGAGCGCCTGGATCAATGGCGCATAGGAAATCTAGACATCCTTTGTCTTTCTGCGTTTAATCAGCATGGGGCCCCCCTTCTTGTCGTGTCATCTTGCCATCTGTTATCCTCCTGACCATGTAATGAGGCTCGCTCCCTTTTATCCCCCTCCTCGTCCTCCAACATCTGTCCGTCTCCCCTCTCCTGGTCCGTGTGGTCCCTTCCCCATCTCATCATCCATTCACCACCCGCCATATGTTTTCCCCTATAACCTCTCACACACCTCATCATTTCATACCTCACCCTCCTAGTTTTGGTGCCACCACTCCCATTATGCGCCCCCATCCTTCGCGTTGGCCTCCACACCTATTCATCAGGCTGTTCAGCTAATCTAGGTGGCAGCGCGGAGGGTCTTCCACGTCCCAAAGGTGCCGAGTTGGCCGGGCCATCCTCAATCCCAATGAAGTAGTTATTGAAGTAGTTGGCGGTGGTTAGACATCGCCTCCGCCATAATGGGAAAGTCTGGCAACGAATTAAAGGCACGTCGATTCGCCCATGGAACTGTCAGGAGTTCGATTGCRTCTGCTGTAGTTGCATGATCATTCAGAGAAGGCAATCGCAGATTTTCAGAAGCCATGCAGACGCAATGTGTTTAATGCAGCGTCTCGATTTTGTTGTTGTGGTTTTCTTGAGTATATGTAGGCGTTTTCGCCATTTTTATATCTATCGATGGTAGAGCAGAGCTCCCTACTGTAAAGTTTTAACATATATTCTAGTTTGTTGGATATGCATCTGTATATGAGATATCTTGTTTTATGACAGACAGTCTTTCTCACTCCATCTAATTTCCGTCTCATACTAAGAGGGTTCGTGATTGGCTGATTCGCATGAATTATTGCAGTTATGTTATGATATCAGATTTATTGTTGCATTACTGCATTCTCTAGTTTTGCGTTTGAATGTAAGATGATATTGCATTTGGACGTCTTCTTCCTCAGCCTGTTAGAAACCCGATGTTAATAACAGACCTCTGCTTTTCTCTTATATAAGTCTTCCACCTGTTCACCCTTTACTACATCTCACTGTTTGAAGTTTATATAAGACCTCACTCACCTATGCACGCCTGGCCTAGTTTGGAGTTGGAATGATATTGTTTTGAGTTGGATTCCATTCGGTCACCCCATCTATAAACCACCGTGACATAAAAATGAGGGGCGTCGATCTCTGCTCCTGCTAGCAATCCGAGAGTGACTTCCGTCGCCAAGAGATATCATAGATGATTTTAGGGGCCAAATTTCGCCAACGGGCTAATTTTCCTTGGTTTTCCCAAAAAATGATTCATCAATTTCCATTTTTTCTAAAAATGATTCACCCAAATTTCATAGAATAAAATCATTTTACCTTAAAAAACGCGAAAATTTTATAGAAACTATATAAAATCCTTTTAAATTTGAATATTTTTACCAAACCATCGC
>JASDQU010103868.1:180376-193685 GCA_032191745.1 Picea mariana | reverse complement strand
CAACGGGCTAATTTTCCTTGGTTTTCCCAAAAAATGATTCATCAATTTCCATTTTTTCTAAAAATGATTCACCCAAATTTCATAGAATAAAATCATTTTACCTTAAAAAACGCGAAAATTTTATAGAAACTATATAAAATCCTTTTAAATTTGAATATTTTTACCAAACCATCGCAAAAATTTTTACATTTTGCATATTAAGGGTTGGTAAGATTAGCCCATGTTTCTACATTTTAATATAAATTTTCATACTTCAAATTATCCCTCAAGGATATATATCTTGAGCACAAAGAAATGGAAAATTGCAACACACATACAAAAAAATACAAAGCAATGGGAAAACAAAAGGACATTTCCCACTTGCAAATTAGGGTTACCACATTAATTAAAGACATTCAATGCACCATTTTTTTCACATTATAACAATCAAAATGAGGTATTGTGCCAATTTAGACAAAAAAAACAAATTGGATGCATGTCGTATAGTTTAGAAAACAAAGTTTTGAATTATGACCAAAAAGTATTTTCATAAAGCATACATTGAACCTAAGTCGCACATCGACATAAATATAGCTATATCCATGTTTTCCCTTGACCAAGTTTCATGGAAACATTGGATGTGTTTGACCACTTTTGGGACTTCGACAAGCTGGTCGAAGATGGAGTGCCGAGATGAAGCTGAGATCGCGGGATATCACTTGTTTTGTGGACCCAACAAGGGTTTCATTAGGGTTTTTGTATGTCGGACCATGGGTTTACCTATGATTAGGCCTTGTTGTAATTATATAAATACGTAGCTAGGTGATGAAAGAAGAGTGTGGCTTAGTGCATGACGACTTGTATTTATCTTTGTGCAAGAATGTGTTAAGGGCTTGTAGAGCTAAGTGCAAGTGTTTTGTAAGTTTCTTTGTGAAGACAGACTGTGTAAGGCTTTGTGCTATCAAGGAGTTGGCTCTGTGCCTTTACCTAATGTTGAGGAAGGTGGATCTAGTACCTTGTGCGCAGATCACCTGTCCAGTGCGAAGTTGGGATCTATGGCTCTGTGCATAGGAGCAGAAGAATGTAAGAAGATTGGAGACTAATAAAAAAGAAGAAGAAGAACAAGAAGTTGGTGGACGTAGCCCCACAATGGGGTGAACCATGCATATCCTGCGTTGATGTGCTTTGGGCGATGTTGTGATGTTTTCTATGTTGTTTATCTCTTAGTGTATTGATCTTTATATATCCTGGATGGATGTATGGATTCTTAGTGCTATATTGATGGTAAATGAATGCTAGATCCGAGCTAATGTTGTGTGCTAAGTAATTGGAAGTGTTAGATCTTTATTATTACTGCACTGCTCTATAATAAGGGTTAATCTATGATGTACATGAGATTCATAACCTAATGCATCTTGCTAGATAAGTGCTCTGTTAAGTGTTGTAATCATAGATCTGTGTCCCTACCTGGTTGTAGACATCTGAGTCCTGAAACCCCCCGTGCCTCTACCTCGGGTGAGACTTCATCTACTGCGCAGGTGTTTCCGAAAGGGTCGATAGTTAGGATTTTTTTGGTGCGATGTTGAAGCATTGAACCCTGGGTTTGCCCCTGTGCCAACAAATGGTTCTGTTGTCGGGACCTAAAACTGTGATTGTTGGGAACAGAAGGAAAGAGAAAGCTCTGTGCATATATCTGTTGTTGTAGTGTGCAGTATTCTAATTGACTTGTGAAGCTTTGTGCTAAGAAAAGAAACCGGATCTAAAATAAAGAGGTAAGATCTTAAAGCTTTGTGCTCTGGTGAAGGTAATATAAGTGGAAATTTTTGCTTCAAAAGTATGAATCTAGGTATGATTGATAGATTTTGTTATAGTTTGAAAGCTAGGGCATAGTTAGAAGAAAGAATTGATCTGAATAAATTTGACGGAAATAGAGAAAGATATGTTATTCCTATGCATAGAAAGAATTTTTGGACTAATAAGTGTATGCATGATCCAAATTATTTTCGGCATGAAATGAGATCGGAGATATAATAAAGAAATTCATAGAGATATCGCAGGTATTCAATAATATAACAGAAATATATCAAATATGCAACCATAAACACAGAGATACAATAATACATGACTTCTATTAATGAAAGAAATGTACAGAGACTGTAAAAATATAGAGTGAAATACTCGCTAGAATGGTGGCAGCTTATCTCTGAGAAGAGATGTGACGACTACTCGCATTTGCAAGAAGATGATTACGATGAGGCTCTGAAGTAATTTTTACAATAAACAAGAATGCCAAAAGTCCTATACATCCAAAAACCTAACCCTAGGAGATGAAGCGCCAAAAGTCATGTGGGCCCCGTTTGGGTAAGTTAGTACATCAACTTCTCGGGGTAGTAACTTTTGCATACGATCTCTGTTTTAGGAATATGATAGCTCGTTGGAAAGGTATCGTCAAGGAGAATAATTTTGGAGGATCGATCATGCCTTCATCTATCATTGAGAACCTCAATATTGAAAAACCTTCATGTGGTCCCTCAAAATGGCCCCGGAAGTTAAAAACTGCTAAAAATAGTAAATTGCCAAATTTGCTAGAAAACTGTTTTGAGCCAATCATAAAAGGTGGGTGACCACCGATATACACCTACATCAATCCTCCCTCATTAGGAAGCAATGGTGCCCATTGCGTTGAGTTCCCGAGGTAGAGGGAAAAGCGTTTGCTGAGTCTGCATCTTGGTGAGCTGCTTGCCTTTTTGGAGACATTGTGCTGCTGAGTTTGTGAAAGTTTGTCATGAACCTATTAAGGATAAGGTTGTTCAACAAGTTAGGCTACATGAGAGGACAGTGTGCAAAAGAAATCTTTTCTCTTTGCTGTAACCTTGTCGACCTGCTTCTGTTGGATTGAAGGTGCTTGGGGCGAAGTGGTTGCAGTGTCCTTCTATTCCCATTTTGAACAGATTGTGAAGAAGTTGAATTCTACAGTATGAGATACTACCTTGCGGCACTTTTTAAGTGGAACATTAGTCGGAACTACCTATGATATTCTATAGAGATGACCCCCTAGAGAAATAATGACACTGCGGGTTCGAGACTCATAAACAATGTAGCGCTTCCACATATATGGTTGGCCTAAGAGAACATCAGAAACATATAGTGGGGAAACATCACATAATACCTCATCCTTGAAGGGTTGGATGCCATATGAAAATCAACATTGCTAGTTGACACGAAGATCTCATCCTTGGCGAAGCCACCCGATGTTGTATGGCTACAGGTGTGGTGTTGTCAACAATCCCAACTGTTTGATGACCTCTGTTGAGATGAGGTTCTTTTGGCTTCCACTATCAACAATAAAATGTAGCGGGGTCCCCTTCACCCACATCTGTGAATGAAAAAGTTGCTCCCCTTCTTCAGGATCTGTTGGTTCTTTTGGTTGAATTGTTGCGGTCGCGACAATAGTAATGGGGTCTGTGTCAATGATCTGTCCTTTATCAGTATTTTCAGAATCAGATTCTGAATTAGGGTTCGGCTCCTTGTCTTTGATATTGGCCACTAATGAATATTTTGAGTGACATTCATCGGTGTTGTGCCAGGGGATTTTGTGGAAATCACACCATTTTTCGGTGTCCTTCTTTGTCTTTCCATGACCCTTCTTTTCATGTGGCTTGGACTAGTTTTCGGGAGACTGTTTGTTAGGGACACCTTTGTCATACTTTGGTTGTTGCGGATTTTTAGAACCAAAATCTCGTTTGTTCTGGTGCTTAAATTTTTGATCGATTTTAACAACATATTGATAGGCAGCACTGAGTGATGAGATGTCCAAAAAATCCATTTCATTTTGGATGTATCTGTGTAGAGCCCCATGGTATTTCAGAACTAAATGTCTTTCGGAGTCTTTGATACCCAGCTTGGTGCGCAAGGTATGCAAGGTATTGGTGAACTCTAGGACTTCTTAGCCCCTCTCTTGCCGCAGTGTGGGCCATCTCATGTACTGGTCCTCATAGTTACCAATAGGGTAATATTCTTCCTTTACCACATCCATAAAAAAATCCCAAGTGGGATTGGCCCCATATATTTTAGACTCCTCTATGGAACTCTGCTCCCAATAAGTTTCCCACTAATGTTTGACATGGGGGAGAGATTTAAGGACTGCAAAGGTGATCTTTTCTTTGTCGAAAAATTTTTGAACAGAGAAATAACCTTCTAGAAGATTTAACCATTTGTTTAGGGCTTCTTCATCTATTTGTCCTTCAAATACAGGAATATCAAAATTAACTTGTACCTTGAAAGGAGAGGTGCCTCCAAAGTGGCCACTTGATGAAGATGCGCCTATTACTATCGACAGGCATTGAAGGATGTGGTAAAAATTCTCCATCATTTCGTCCCTCTATCGCGTGAGAGCTTTCTCAAGAAATAGACTGATAGGATCGTTTGCTCCGTTGTTTTTCTTTTCTTTCATCATTGAGGGTTTCTTGGGTGTGCGAGAGAGATTGTCCTCAAGAGAGACAATCTCGAGACCCAACTTGCTATACTCAGACCTCGTTAGGGACATGCACTGAAAAAAATGACCAAGAATAGCCTTCTCTGATACCACTGATCCAGATTATTTTCGGCATGAAATGAGATTGGAGATATAATAAAGAAATGAATAGAGATATCGCAGGTATTCAATAATATAACAAAAATATATCAGAGATGCAACCATAAACATAGATATACAGTAATGCATGATTTCTATTAATGAAAGAAATGTACAGAGACTGTAAAATTACAGAGTTAAAAACTCGCTAGAATGGTGGCAGATTATCTCTGAGAAGAGATGTGACGACTACTCGCATTCTGAAGAAGATGATTACAATGAGGCTCTGAAGGCCCTTTTACAATAAATAGGAATGCCAAAAGTCCTAGACATCCAAAAACCTAACCCTAGGATCCGAAGCGCCAAAAGGCATGTGGGCCCCGTTTGGGTAAGTTAGTACATCAACTTCTCGGGGTCGTAACTTTTGCATACGATCTCCATTTTAGGGGTATGATAGATCGTTGGAAATCTATCGTCGAGGAGATTCATTTTAGGGGCTAAATCATGCATTCGACTATCATTGAGAACCTTGATCTCGAAAAACCTTCATTTGTTCCCTCAAAATGGCCCCGGAAGTTAGAAACTGCTAAAAATTAGTAAACAGTCAAATTTGCTAGAAAATTGTTTTGAGCCAGTTGGAAAAGGTGGGTGGAAACCGATATACACATGGATCAATGCAGGAACCTAGAAATAACTTTTGTGGATTGTAGGTATAACAATGTGATCCCAGTGCGCAGTATATGAAAGACCGGGGCTCTTTTAAAAGAAAGAGAGGATTGACAGTGTGTTATAATTGCATAAGATTGGGACATCTTGCTAAAGAATTCCCTGGTGCAGGTCCTATTTGTCTTTGTTGTAAATCTATCCATGCTTACTACCTACAATTGAAGCATGCTATTGAATCATTCCCACGAATGACACACAGCACTTTGCCTCAGTACAGGCCACTAGCAAAGTTCCGTGCAGATCGACACTTTATCTATATCACTGCATGTAGGGATGAAGGTAAGGAGGAGTTGTAGTCCTACTATAAGTTGATCGATGAAGAGTTGGAAGAGATCACTAAGGAATGGCCAACATATTTCCTTGTACCGGTCGAAGATGTAGAACTCTCCTACCCCAACAACATAGGAAGTCTATTGGTCACCCAGGTCGAACATGATGGACAAAAGAAAAAGAAGAGAAAGGAGGACGTCCAGAACATAGAAAGTGATGAGGAGGACAACRCATCGGAGGAAAGTGGGCTTGAATCGCCTATAGGAGGAAGAGGAGGAGACAAAGTGAACTAAGAGGAAGGAAGGGAAGAAGGAGACAAGCATGAAAATGGTGAAGTTACATTGTTGAAGGATCCCCCTACAGAGGCCGAAACATCAACRAAAAGGAAGGTTTCCTCGCATAAACCCTTAGCACGAAAGAAGACCCGAGCCAATAAGCCTCACTCAAATAATGTGCTCACAATGGACGGTGTCTATCTCATCATCACAGCCATAGAAGACACTTTAGAGGATATCCTGCAAAGACATGAAGCAAAGAAAGAAAAATTGTATGACATAATAGAGAAGGAACTCAAGGACATACAATAAGCTATCTATTCAAGCCACGCAGTACCTACTGCACCTTGTTCAGCGAAAATTGTAGAATTGGGGGGTGAGCCCACCCAATTATGAATATTATCAGATGCAATAGAGGCTCGACTTTGTTGAATCCAAGAAGAAAATGAGGAGGTTACAGAAGTCGTGAAGCAAGAAAAGGAGAAGGCCTTAGATAAACTTCATGTTGCGCAACAGGAGAAATATGAAATCAGGACGATGTTCGAGGAGGACAAAGAAATGATGCACACAGAAAAAGATCAGCTGCTCATAGAGCAAACTGTGGTAAAAGAAGCAGTGACTAAAGAAATTTGCTCTGTGTCGGGCTTGGCGCAGGAGGAACTAGAGTCAATCGAGATGCAAGTGGGGAAGCTCGTCGAAGGCATTCAACAACTTCAAGCAAGGGTAATGGAGATAGAGATCCAAGCAGTGTCAAGCACTCCGCAAGAGGTGTGCGATCAGAGGGAATAAATTTCTAAAAGTGCAACAGAAATAATCAGGGAACTCGACTCAGAGTGTAGTAAACTAAGTGATTGAAGTGTGTTGAACTATGAGTGCCTTACAGAAGACCTAGAGATGAAGAAACTAGAAGCAGAGCCCCAGGAGGCGAAGCAACAAGAATCCTCTGTCCAAGCGCAGATGAAGCTGCTTACTGTAGTTGAGAAAATGAAGCAATCACATGAACAACACGTAGTCCATCCGTAGGTTACTACCATCCAGAGAAAATTCATGGAAGTGACACAGAGACTACAGCCGGTGCAGGATGAAGCCTGTATGCTTTTTGAAGAGATCGAAGGACAAAGCTCGCAGTTGGACCAAGTAGTTGTGACAGTGGAACAATGCTTGGAAGGGCTTGTTATAGACCAAGTGATTTAGGAGTTTTCCAAGCAGGAAGCTCTGGCTAAGAAACAAGTCGAGGTAGCTCGACCTAAGCTTGAGGCCTCAGAAGCATCCCTGCCCAGATCTGAGTGACTCAGGATGTGTCACAGGTGAGTGTTGGGGGCCTGTTGTCCATTGACCAAGTTTCATGGAAACATTGGTCGTGTTTGACCACTTTTGGGACTTCAACAGGCTGGTCGAAGATGGAGCACCCAGGCGAAATAGAGATCGCGGGATCTCACTTGTTTTGGGGACCAAGCAAGGGGTTCATTAGGGTTTTTGTATTAGGGTTTTGGGATTTCGGCCCATGGGTTTACCCATGATTAGGCCTTGTTGTAATTGTATAAATAAGTAGCTAGGTGATGAATGAAGAGTGTGGATTAATGCATGATGACTTGTATTTGGATTTGTGAAAGAATGTGTTAAGGGCTTACAGAGATAAGTGCAAATGTTTTGTAAGTTTCTTTGTGCAGGAAGACTGTCTAAGGCTTTGTGCTATCAAGGAGTTGGCTCTGTGCCTTGACCTGATTTTGAGGAAGGTGGATCTAGTGTGTTGTGCACAGATCACTTGTCTAGTGCGAAGTTGGGCTTTGTGGCTCTGTGCACGTGAGCATAAGAATGTAAGAAGATTGGATACTAATAAAGAAGAAGAAGAAGAATAAGTTGGTGGACGTAGCCTCACACTAGGGTGAACCACGTATATCATGCGTTGATGTGCTTTGTGTGATGTTGTGATGTTGTTTATGCTATTTATCTCTTAGTGTATTGATCTTTATATATGTTGGATGGATTTATCGATGCTTAGTGCTATATTGATGGTAAATGAATGCTATATCTAAGCTAATGATTTGTGCTAAGTAATTGGAAGTGTTAGATCTCTGTCCCTGTGCCAACAAGACACCATAATGTTGAGGAGATACCTTTCCTGAATGGATAGGAATTTTAATAATGAAAAATTTGTTCATACCTTTAGTCAATTTTGTTGTTTTCTTTTTGTTGTTTCTCTTTTTTCTTCCTTGGTGAATTGGCATGGGAAAAAAAATTAGATAAATATTTATAGATTTCTATGTATCTTGCATCAAGGAAACAATGAAGCAATATGTCCTTTGGTATATTAAATATTGTTAACATTAATACCAAGTTGTTCAATCTATTCAAGAAAGAAACCTTGTTAAATGCATTTTTTTTCACACCATGAAAAAAGCACTAGCGACATGGGTCTCTAAAAAAACATTTTTTTTACAAATATATTGCTATAGTAGAGATCTAATTGCTACTACAAGTCACCAAGTATATATTTATTCAAAAGAATACTAATTTCTAATAATTGAAAAGAAATCCCTTATTTCTAAGAAAAGAAATAGAATTGCAAATGTATAGCAAATCACTAAATTAATATAGCAGAGGGCCTATCATCACAATAACAAACAAAGCCAAGAACATCTAAATTTTAAAGAACAACAAATTCAACAAGCTTATATTGATATCAACATTCATTAAAAAACAATGTAATAGTTATCTCAAACATTCATTAGAAAACAATGTAATCCTGATCTCAAACATTCATTAGAAAAAAAATGTAATCATGATCTCAAACATTCATTAAAATTGTTATATTCTCTATGTATATTGCTGGAAGGAAGTGGTAACAACAATTAGTTGTCTAGTTTAATAGTTATCCCTAACAGAAGTTGTTAAATGTCACAATTCATAAAACAGAGAAGTAAAATGTTCTATTCTCTATGTATATTGCTTGAAAGAAATGGTAACAATAATTAATTGCCTAGTTTACTAATTATCATTAAATATCACAATTCATAAAACACAGAAATAAAATGTTATATTCTCTATGTATATTGCTTGAAAGAAGTGGTAACAACAATTAATTGTCTAGTTTACTAGTTATCCCTAACATACTAGTTATCCCTAACATACCCTAATATAAGTTGTTAGATGTCTCAATTCATAAAACACATAAGTTGTTATATGTCACCATTCATAAAGCAATATCATTTTGCAAGATATTATTCGTTCCAATATATGAATTGGAACGGAATGAAGTCCAAGAAAAATATTATAAAAAAAAATCAAGGGCCATGTGAATTTACGACCGGAAAAGAAAAGGGTTAACTCTTACTATGTTTTATATGTGTAAATCATTGTCCATCCAAATTTAATTTTGGATATGTAAAAAGTGTTCTTGTTTCAAATAATCTAATGCTTAACTTAGTGTTGGTGTCAGAGGATGACCTCGGAGGAGGAAACTTTTTAATATAAAAAAGTGATATAAGGTTTCAGGAAACGACACATAGGAGAGTCAACCTTCGATTGAACTTCCAAAAATCTAGCAACTTGGAGACGGACATAAGACTAAGGACATGTTTATTTATCAGACTTACTCCACGTTGCTTTCTTCGGTCCCTGCCCAGTGTTCACAGGCAGCGCGGACTGTTTACATGCATTCTCTTATATTTATCTCTACAAAGTTGTAATTCTTATTTATTTATAATAAGAGT
This sequence comes from Picea mariana, assembly GCA_032191745.1. Taxonomy (NCBI): domain Eukaryota; kingdom Viridiplantae; phylum Streptophyta; class Pinopsida; order Pinales; family Pinaceae; genus Picea; species Picea mariana. Next base: position 184,149 of record JASDQU010103868.1, on the reverse strand, counting down.
TTCAAAATAAAATGCTTATCTTACAATATTCAATATCTGTGAGGTTAAAAAAGACTACTTCATTAAAGGATTTCAGATTTGAAAATATCCCTCTTCAAATAAGTATATATTCAATGTCTTTTATAAAAAAAATTCAACTTTTAAGTATATTAAGTATATTATATTAAATGTTAATTTTAATTATAATATGTTAAAAGATAATTTCAAGTTGATTATACTATATGTTAATTTTAATTATGATATGTTAAAATATATATAATGTTGATTATGAATAATAAATTCCAAAAAAATTAATAAAAACTAAAACAATATATATTTTTTAATGAATTTATAGTTACTTAAAATTAATTTTTATTAATTCTAGAAATAGATTTTTCTCAACCTAAAACACTAATAATACCTAATATTTAAAAATTATGAGACTAAACATCTATAATACCAAATATTTATACCTAAATCTAACTTGACAAATGTATAAATAATGATTTTTTTTTTTTAATTTTAATTTAAAGTATTAAACATTAAATATTATTATATTTCATTGAATTATTAAATGATATTTGTTTAAAGGGTTAATAACATTTTTCACATTAATATAATTAAATATTATTAATAGTTATTGTTTTTTTTTTTTGACGATAACGATTAGAGGAATTATATTAATGGTGGCAAAGCCACAGATCGGTTACAAATGGCAGGGCTACACAGAGCTGCTGCCTACATAAGCTGAGAGACAATGCTAAAATTTCTAGAATCCTGGAAACGTTACACATTACTCAGAATACATCTTGTTGATAGCTATTTCAGCGAGCCAGAGCGGCTTTGTGTCATTACATCTTCCCGCTGATAGACATTTTTTTTCCTTTTGGTGATGACCTGCCATTCATTGCTTTGACCCTGGTTATGAATTTCCAGCTGAGCTTGCACTTCTTCTGCCTCAGCAATATCGGCCCAGCTTGAGACTTTCTTTGTTGGGCTTGAAACCCTGGGCAGAGCTGCTTCCGCTGGGTCTTCCCCCTTAACAGGTTCTTTGAGGATGGAGACAGATTCCCCTTCAGCTTCTGACGGCGGGATCTTTGCTTCAGCTTGCTTCTCCGGTTGCGCTCCTATCCACCAAGTGGGCCTTTGGCGTCGGGATGGTCTTGTTTTCCCAGATGGCTTCTCACAATTCTGGGCTATGTGCCCTGTTTCAAAACAAACCCTGCATCTGAAACAGAGGTTCTCGAAATCGATCTTCTGGGTCCAAGAGACGTTCTCTCCGAGGAGGATGATTTCTGCTGGGAAACCCTTGTTGAAGTCCATCTCTACAAAGATCCGGGCAAAGGTGGAGTTGACTGGGGCAGCTTCAGGGCAATTGCAGAGATATTTCCCTATGCCATTTTCGATAGCTTCAAGAGTTTTGTCCCCCCGAAAGTGCAGGGGGAGTGACGGGAGACGCACCCAGACCGGAGCAGTAGAAATAGAGGCCGTGGCTGGATCAAAGTCTGGGGTCCACGGCTACACGGATAGCCCTGCTCTGCCCCAGAACCACGGCCCGGAGCTGGAAACCAAGTCTCTTTCATCAGAAGAATCAAAGATAGCTATGAAAAAACCCTTCGCAAGGGGGCATACTGTAATCTCACCCACAAGAAGCGGGGACGATTCGGAGTCGATCCAGGAACGAAGAGAAACCAGATTCGGCCAATAGCCGTTAAACCTGCAAACCAGGGCGAACTTGCTGAGCTGAGAGGAATACTCCAATACTTCCTTCGGCAACTGGATAGAAACTGCCGGGGCTTCAACAATCGAAGAGTTCGGAGCCGAAGAACCCCCGCGAAGGGAAGCAATATCTTTGAAAGTAGCCCGTCCCGCACGGCCCAAAGGGGGACCCTGATCTGAGGGCGGGCAATCCCCGTCGGGCTTGGCACCGGCGTTTGAAGAGGCGCGTGCAAGAGCAGGGGAGGCACCGGCCGCCATGGAGGACGCAGCCACGAGAGGGGGCACACCAGCCGCAGGTGCAGCCATGAGGAACTTCACAGCCACCATTGGGGATTGCCCTGAGCGAGCTTGACGCCTGGATCAGGTCGGGAGGAGGCCAGCGGGCCTGTGGAGAGCTGCAGGACTAGGCCGAAGCCCTAAAATCGAACCCTCGCCTTCTCTGCCGCCGCTACCCTCGAGCTCTACAATTTAGACTATTATCACAGTTTTTTATTAATAGTTATTGTTAATACTCACATGTATTATGAATTTATATTTTTTAATGTTAAATTATAAAAAAAATTGAAATATCAATTTTTTTAATTATAGAAATAACAATATTATTTTTAAATTTTAATATTAATAATTAAATAAATAAAATAATATAAAGTTTTTGATATTATCAATTTTTTTTTAGGATGAGCTCTGCAACTAGGAGACAAACCCTAGCGCACTGAAATTCCAATAACCTGTGTTCGCTTGATGCGCGCTCTGATTCCAGAGCACTGACCGCCAAATCCTCGAACTGCAGACTAGAACTCAGCACAGTCCCTGTTAGCCTTACAATGAGCTCGGGGGAGGGGGAGAAACCCCCCTCGTACGGCAACATCGCCGCTAACGACAAGGCCGGGTCTCGCACTAAAAGGCCAGCTTTCAAACCACCGGTGCATATGAGGGAGCAGCTGTTTACCCAGGAACAAGCTTTTAGTAAAGAAATGGAGTTGGAACCCAGTACATCTCACACGCAAGCTTCCAAAAACTAGCTGCCAGGTAAGTGCATCCCTCAACTGGATAAACCACCTCTGTACCAAATAAAATCGACTAGGGTGGGGGAACACACCCAGTTCATGATGGAACACGCACTGATAGGTAAATTATTGGGCCTCTGGCCAACTGAGAGAGATCTCACTCGCTGGATTAAAGACTGGTGGAACCCTAAAGGAGACTATGAGGTCCAGCTCAACTCCAAGGGTTTTTTCACAATCATACTATACAATCTTGAAGACAAAGACAGAATATTTGACAATGGACCATATTTCTACAACTCAGCGGGCCTTTTTCTAAGATTCTGGACTGATAGATTCAACCCAGAACAAGAAGACTTCACAAGAGCCCCGGTCTGGATCAGGCTCTATTCCCTGCCTCAGGAATTTTGGCTAGAAGAAATACTCATGGGCATAGGGAACATGGTGGGTCAATACGTCAAGGCTTCAGAGGCCACAAAGATAAGAAAGTATACATCATACGCCTGTATCTGCATCTATATGGACATATCGAAGGCCTTGCCAAGCTCCATCACTCTAGAATACCAGGATGAGGTCTGGAACCAAACAATCGACTACGAGCATATACCCTTTAGATGCCGGAAGTGCCACGAGCACGGGCACCTGTTCAGGGACTGCCCCTTGAACGCCCCAGCCCCTAATCCCTCTGAAGCCAAGAAAAAGGACGGTTTTACCAATGTCACAGGCAGGAGAAAGAACCCTCCAAGAAAACAGAACCATAGTTCGGCCCCAAAGGTCCCCTCCAAGAATTCTTTTGATGCCCTGAATCAGCTTTCGAAAGAGAAGAATTCACATAACCCCCCCCCAAGCTTCAGAGCAAGAAAAAGGCAAAGGCCTGGAAGTGCTACACATAGATTATTTTAGGGGCGAAATTTCGCCCATGGGCGAAATTAAGGGGCCTCTAATTTTTTATTGGACGAATTTTTTGTATTAGAGTGATTTTTTTAAACTTATTTTATTAGCCCGTAATTTATTTTAAGGTAAAAATCGTGTACAAGGTTAGCCCATGTTTTTAGGAGGGATAGAGGAAAA
>JASDQU010103868.1:141136-161890 GCA_032191745.1 Picea mariana | reverse complement strand
TCATGTGTCATCAACCAATCATACAGCATATGGACAGTAAGAGTAAAGATCATCAGTCACACATAAAATACACACAGAGACAGATTTTCACGAGGAAACCCATAAAGGGAGAAAACCTCTTCTTCTTCGAAATGATAGGCAGTCTTTTCTGTTCTGTACATCATTTACAATTGAGAACCAACTCAATGTGAGGCTACTACCTCTGTTTTACAAGCTGCAACTTGTTTGAGAGCTCCAACTCTCTGATTTCTCTAGCACCCACTAGAAGGAAGCACCAACTCCCTGAAAACTCCAGCACCAACTGGATGGAAGCACAAACTTCCAGTTACACAGGCTCCGACCTGCATAACAGAGAACATCTGTTCTCCCTAGCACCACCCTGCCACCCTAGTTTCTCTGGCTGCAACCAGATGGAAGCTACAACTTCCTGTGTTCAAGCACCCACTTGAACTTCTGAGGACCACAGTCCTCCCGAGCACCTCCCAGCCTCCCACAGATATCAATGATTAAATAAAAATTCAACTTTACAGATAAATCAGTTCATACCAATTTTACTTTGTTCTGTAAATCTTGTCTTCTGCTGCTTGCCTTGTCATTCTGCTCTACTTCAGCTCTGCCCTTATCATTCTGCTATGCTTCAGCTCTACTCTATCGTTCTTCTCTGCTTCAGATATTCATTTCATTTCATTCTGCACATTAATTGAACTTGTTCCTCAACACCTTCTCCTTTCTCCTTTCTTACTGTTTCATTCCTTTTTCCCTACATAGCGACCCACCTCATACAGTGTCACTCGTTTTCTTTTATACATCCTACCTTGACGGTTCCACTTCCCCTCTCCTTCGGCAAGAACAACGACAACTGTCTCAGCAACTGAATCATCATTTGAAACACTAAGTAATTCTTCATGATGAGTCTGTTTCATTAAAAAAATCATACTCAGTTGTTAACTCGGAGAGAGAACAGTGACCCTCCGATCAATCCTTGATCCAACAGATCAGATCCCATCGGGATTTCACTCATCGTGATTTCGGCACTTTTGGCGTTCACAGTTTTAGTCACTTACAAATCCCCTGACCAAGAGTTGTGACCACAGCCTTATGTCTCTCTATCGGAGTTTTGGCCTTTCCCGAGCTTTAGCCCCTTCCGGCTACACAATGATCCATGTGACCAGTTATCATGTGATCAGTTTCTCACCTCTCCAATCCCCGATTACCAATGCGCCCCTTTCCTCGTGCTAGCCCTGTTGGCTATAGCCCTTGGCCCATAAGACCGTCAACACATGACCTCGGTCAAACCTCGCATCAGGGTTTCGGCATTTGCGATGACATAATGTTTATGTCCACGTGATTCACGATTTCCCGATTCGCGATTTCCCGATTCGCGATGCACTTCAACCCTCCTGGCTGAGCCCTAGTCCACGTGACCGTTACTCATGACCGCAGCCTTATCCCATCGGGGCTACAGGGTTTGTGATGCCAAGATGCATACACCCACGTGATTCCTGATCGTCCAAATCCCGACGCTCCTTTTCTCTGACAGCTGGCCTCCACTATGCCACCATCCTCCTTCGCTGCTATGCTGACAGCTGGCCCCCACTTATCGGGATTTCGGCATTTTCGATGTCACTATGCACATGCCTCCGGGATTCCCGATCCCCGATTTCCCGATGACGGAGATCAACGGTCCAGATCTCATTCTTATCCAACGGCTATGATTGCATCGCGATTTCGTAGTTTCTATTGCATTGTGTTCTTGACATATCAAAGTCCTGATCGCCGATGCCTCTGCTGACGTCACACGTGGTTTGACACGTGTTAGATCCTGCCACGTGTCACTCTGATTCGTGAATTGCATGAGCCTAAAGTGTTAGATCTGCCTGACACCTGTCATCCTCTGATTGTGCCACGTGTCCCTGGGTGACGTGGTCTACTGTCGTGAATTAGATCGACGGTCTAGATCACATGTTGATCTGACGGTTCAGATTCAGTCGGGATTTCGCATATCGCGAAATCAGGGTTTTCGATGCATTGTGTTCTTTGCATTATGAAATCCCGATCCCCGATTCTCCGATGGCTTATCTCCCTCCCAACTTCTGCAGATCTGACGGCTATTGGCCTTTCGGGAAATTTGGATGGGATTCGACAGTCACCATCTTCCTTCTTCTCAGCAAACTTCTGTACCTCGAGCTTTTGTGGGCATCTTCTTGCATGTTGTTCCTCCTGAGATTTACATTCAAATTTCTTATTCTGCCTTCCTCACTGTTGTCATCAATGACAATCATTCACTGCATTCTATCCACTGAATTTTCCAACAGAGAACTCTAACACCAGTAGAAAATATGGTTGCAATCGTGGAGAATAGGAAGTTGTACTTAGACATAAACCAAATGAGAACAGAACAACAAGACCATGCACAAAAGATTGAGATGCTACAGGAGGAAGCATTCTAGGTAACAGAGGAAGTTGCATCTGCACAAGCCATCATGAAGTAGGAAACACAAGAGAATGCATAGAAGTTGAAGAACCATATTACTGTAGAGACAACATAGGGGATTTTGCACCAAGAAATCCAAGTAAAGGAAAAGGTTGTGACTATAAGAGAAACATTCTAGAAGTTCATGGAGATGTTTAAGAAGGCCCGAAGTGGATCGGGACAAGACACAGGTGAGTGTTTGGGGCATGTTGGAGCAAGAAATTTTGGGACCAATTTTGGGAATCACACAGGAGAAAACTACGCAAAAAATCGGCTAAGGAGTAGTGCGTGCGAAAGAAAGGAAGATAGTTAGTGCATTTTCAAGGGTCAACGCACGTGAAATGAGGAAGTTAGTTAGAAGTAGTTAAACATTTTGTTCCATTTTGTAACATGATAAGACCTAATGTAAATGTATAAATATGTATGGGTTTTGGGTAGAAAAGAGGCAAATTTGGGAGGAGAGAGTTATTTGGAGAGTATGTTATGGATGAATAAGTTCTGAGCTAAGTGTGGAATGTATGCATGAATGACAAGGGTATTTTGGGTAGAATGAAGATATCATGTATGATAATAGTGGGAACCTTTCATAAGAAATGATTTTGAATAATAATACAAGAATCGTACCAATGTGGACGTAGCCCAGTTTGGGGTGAACCATGTTATTATGGTGTCTTTGTGTTTTATTATGATGTATTTGTTCATTGTTCTGGTTATTGTGTGCACTTAGTGAATTAATGATTAGTATGAATAATTTATATGATGTTTATGCACACATGATGAATTTTTTAATGAATGAATGTTAGGTAGACTGGTAAGAATGAATTCCTCCTTTCCCTTCATGACTACAAAAATTTGGTTCCTACAGTCCCCATAAGTAACTTGGGTGAGACTTCACCTACTTGTGGGTGATGCCGAAAGGGACAATATATTTAGGGTTTTGTTGGTGATTTAATGTTGAATGCTGGGTCTACCCACTGTGCGCCAACAATGATGATGCTTCCCAAGTAAACAACCCTTGCAGAATCCTTTAGGGGGAAACACCTTGGGAAAACCAAAAACCATATTTTGAGTTTCCATAGCTTGCAGACTTATGAAATTTAGATGTCCAAGTTTCTCATGTGAAATTCGATTTCTTTCATCAGTGTGATAAATAAGTGTAGTCAATTTGAGTTCAGGTCTAGTCGAGTCACGAAACTTGTACAAGTTGTCCATCAGGTCGAGATGCCTGCCAGTGAAAATAAACTTACCTTTCTTAAAATCACGAACATAGAACCGATCCGACCAAAATTCCATAATCTTACCTATCTGTTTCATTTGGTTAACATACAACATATTGGCACTAAGATTTGGCACATGATAGATGTTGACATTTTTCCCATGTCGACAAGCAACATCACCATAACCAAAAACATCCAAAGAAAAATCATCAACAACATATATTTTACTATCCTTAGATTTATTCAGTCTCATGAACAATGAGGCATCCTTAGCCATGTGGTGAGTTTAACTGGATTCAAGTACCCATTCATTCAATGCAAAATGATACAACAAGGCTTGAAAAGTTCCAACTTGGAAGGTGAAATTATCAGTGGTTCATCGTATAGAGAACATGTCTCTTTCAAGGTGTTTAACCTTTTCCTCTAAATTCTCTCTCTAATTATAGGATACTTTATCTACATGTCCATTCTTTCCAAAATACTGACACACCTTGTTCTTTTGAATTCATTGTGGTGCATCTTCCTATCTCTGAGGTTTCTGGTCATGGTATGCAGGTTTCTGTGTAGAGGCATCAAATCGTACTCTATCCCTAGGATCCATCTTTCCCTTTCCCTTGAGCAAGTGGGCCTGGTGTTTACCTCCATTCTTTCCTTCTCCAAGCAATATACATTGGCCAATGATCAAAAGGCCATATAAAGTTTCAAAGGTGTACTACTTACCATATTCCTTGCGTTCTTTCTAGCTGGTGTGAAAAGTTGACAAAAACACGTCGAATGATGTTTTCAAGTTCATCAGGACCAACTCCATGAGTTTTCCATCCTTATTCTAATAGTTCGTTCCACATTTTACCAATTTCAACTAGAGTTCCTTGACATGCACCAAATAGTCCTCCATTCTCTCAAAGGAATGAGGATCAAGAGAGATCAACTCTTAGTCAATAAAATACTTCAACTTCTTCCAGACTTGATGAAGATGATCAATTCCATTGAGGTGAAACCGAATCTACCTCGAGATGTAGGTCATAATGACTCCTTCAACCACATCCTTCTTTCCATCAACAAAAAACTTCTCCTAGTCGTATGTTGGATCTGGAATCACAACCTTCGTACACTACCATAGTCCTTTTATCTTTAGTAGGGTTTCCATATCCAGTTCCAATACTACATAATTTGATCCGTTCAGAACAACAAGATCAATCTTTGAATCCATATTCGATATCTAGACATATTGGTCTATTCCAATAAGTTCCAATCAACAAACCACTGGCCCAAATCCAATCACACAGTATATCCGACTCAACATGGTTTTAGATAATAGGTCAAGGTTTTAAACCATCGGCTCTGATCCCATGTTGTGGAATAGGTGGCCACAAAATCAATAGATTCCAAGATATGTGATTTCATTTTATATGGTGGGTTGATTGGCCCCACAAAATATCAAGACCATTTATCAAAACATTTTAGCATAAGATGAATTTGAAGAGACATCTCATCTGACTATACAAGTCATCCCATTCTCTGGAAATCATCACAACTTCTCACATACTTTTTGGCATCCCAAAAACATGTATCTCAATAATATCCTAGATTCAAAATGTTGTTAGTGGTTCTTTTATTGGGAAAGTTTCCTCCACAAATTTCACAAGTACATTCTTTTAGTATCTCATAGATCTCATATTCTTGAACACAATGTCGAATAACAAGATCTGGTCTTATGTGAAAATACATATTTGAACCCACATGTAAATTACACTTTGTTTGATAATTCTTTGTTTCTCTTTTGGTGAAAAATTATTTGGAATATTCTCTGCAACTAAATAGTTAGAAATATATCATGGAGTGTTAATAGATACAACAAACAAATGTTCATCATGGAAAACATCTTCAATTGGAATGACATCCCCATCATTTTGTTTAGGGGGATGGATTCCCAATTTTCAATAGTAGAGATTAAACCCAAGAACGAGGCCCAATTGGAATCTTTCCTATTTGGTGTGGAATAATCCTCTAGGTTAATGGTTTGGAAACCGTTCGATGGGACTTAAAAGCTATTTCCGTTATTTTTTATGTTTTTTCAATTTATGTAATTAATGCAAAAAAAAACAACTAATATAAAGAGATTGAATTTTTTTTCTATAGGATAATGTATGGGAACAATCAATGAAGACTATATGTATCTTTTAATTCCATAAGAAATAATTCCATGGAGAACTTATTATTTCCAAATAATATTCAAGAAACATGAATGATTTAATTTCACAAAGGAGTAAGACTAAAATAACAAAGCACTCAAAAATAATTCCATAGTATCCCAAGTACAATATAATTGAAAACAATAATTACTAATAAATAAATTAACCATTCATAGAAAATACCCAATAATTCATTCAACCATATAATACTTAACGATATTGAAATTATTACTATATGGCTATGACATTAAACCAATAGTAGAATAATCCACGATAATTAATTAATAAACATAATTTCAGTAGACCAAAAAGTATATATTTTCTAAATTAGGATTTGAAGTAATTCGTCATACAAGCCTTGAAAAATTTCCTTAATGCCAAAAGACCCTTTCTAAGAGGTCAATCTCTTTATTTATAAGATAAAACTAGTCTAATTATGGAAGAAAAGAAAAATGACTCTGCAAAAATTCATTAAATATCCATATTCAATGAACTAAAAGTCTTAATAAAATGACCGTGCATCAACCGCATTTCTAGTTAACTGGAAGCTTCAAAAAATGCATGCTCAACCTCATAAATATTTCCCTTATTAACTAATTCCCCCCATAGACTTTAATATGGAAACACTTGCTATTATGTTGGGAAATTATAAGAAGGGTGGTCCCATGCATGAAACTCTTGATCTAGTTTTTCTGTTCTAGACAAATAGACTACACTTGAGTCAACTTGTAGTCTTTAGTGATCAAACAATTCTAAAAATAGTTTCATGCCAAGGAAGAAATTTTTTGATTTAGTTTTCATGCCTTTTGTTTCCTTCCTCATGTGTTTTTTCAAAAAAAATAGGGTATTACCACATAGGAAAAAAACCTTCACTAACCACTCACACAACCAGATCAAAGATCAATATGCCAATGTTTTTATGTGGTTAAAACCCTTGAAGAGGGAAACAGTCCATGGCCCCAACCAACATGGCCACTTGAGGAAATATAATAATGAGAAATAAAAATACTTTATAGGAGAGTTTATCACAATCGATCATCAAAAAATGACCCTTCATGCTCTTTAAATAAAGATCATGGAACAATCGAGTGCTAAGACACAAATCAATATAGCCATTAAGATCGAGGAGAATATGATCTTTCAGATCACTCTATGTGTATAACATATCCTGACCATCAGATTACATAAATACAAATCCATACTAAACAAGCACACTAAGAAACTCACTTTTACCTAAAGACATATTAGACCAATTTGAACTTAACTAACTCATAAGTGTCTAAATATCCTAACTTCCCTCCTTAAGAATAACTTGGGATATGATTGAAGGATTTGGAAATGTGACACAATAGGAGAAGGAAGGAGGAATTAGAGCCTATGCCCCTATAATGACAACTTCCTGCATTCCTAACATAGATAAAAGTTTGGAAAACTTCACTTCTGTAAAAGACTTTGTGAAAATGTCTGCAACTTGATATTCTATAGGGAAAAGGACCACTTCAATAACATGATCCCAAATGAGCTTTCTGATGAAGTGCATGTGTATATTAATGTGTTTGTCGTGCTAATGTTGAACTGGATCTTTGGAAATCTTGATGTCACTTTGATTGTCTCACTAGAGGGTGGTGAGATATTGTTATTGAAATCCAAACTATGAAATGATCTGTTGAAACCATAAAGCTTCTTGACTTGGATTTACCACTGCTTAGTACTCTACTTCCGCTAAAGAAACAATAATAGCTAGTTGTTTCTCACAAACCCAAGTGTTATGTCCAGAACTAAGGTTGAAAACATAACCTACAGTATACTTTTTATCATCAAGGTTGTCGACCTAATCTGAATTAGTGAAACCAACAAACAAAGGAGCCCCCCCTGAACTATAATGTATCCTAAATTGAAATGTACCCTATACATACCAAATTATCATTTTTGTTTCTTTACAATAGATTTCATGGGGTGTTTTCATACATCGAGAAAAAATACCAAAAAAAAAGGAAATATAGGGATGAGTATGAGTCAAATACAAAAGGTTTCCAAGTAATTGACGATACAAAATGGCATCAACTTCAGGAGTAGTATAGGTGGTAGTAAGTTTGGCTCCACACTTGAAGGGAGAAGGGGATGGTTTAGAATCTTCCATGTGAAAGGGGAGAAGAATGTTTCATGCATACTTAGATTTGGGAAGATATTCCTTCCTTAATTTTCAATACTTGGAGGCCAAGGAAATAATTCAAATAGCCTAATTTTATCATTTCAAATTTCTTTTTAAGGATGGATTTCACATGGGTTAAAAGTTTAGGCTCACTACCTAGGAGGATAAGGGCATATACATAAAGGAATAATATTATGAGATGGATTCCTACTTTATTGGTATATAAATTAGGGTCATAATGACATCTATAAAATATAGTGTCAAGAAAAAATTTGTCCATTTTATCATACCAAGCTTGAAGAGATTTCTTAAGACCATAGAGAGATTTCTTAAGGTGGAAAACAAGAATGGAGTCATTCTAAATATAGCCTATAGGTTGTTCCATGTTTATTTACTCTTGAAAATTCACATGCAAGAAGGTGTATTTAACATTCATTTGATGGTCATCCCCTCTATGTGAGGCAGCAAGGGATATAACAAGGTGGATGTTCATTTTGGCTATGAGGGAAAAGGTTTAATTATAGTCAATTCCTTCAACTTGAGATAATCGTTTGGAAACTAACCATGCCTTATGTATTTCAACACTTCCATATGATGCATACTTAGTTTTGTATACCCATTTACATCATAAAAATTTTCTTCCTTTCAGAAGAGGTACAAGATCCCAAGTATTGTTTTCCATTAAAGAGTGATATTATTCATTCATTGTTTTGTCCCAATATGTATGGATGGAATATTTTTCAAATGTTTCTAGATAAAAACTCTCTGAAAATTTAGCCAAAATAGAGGAGACTCATTGGAACCATGAATGTGTTCGACATTGATCTAAAGGATCATCGACAATATCACTAGTTGCTTCTCATTTTAAGTGGACCCATCTAGGAAGCGGTGATAATAGTGTAGGTTCATGTTTAATGGAATCATCTAGATGAAGGTGAGTGGGAAGAGGTGTATTTTCATCCTCACTATGATCATTTGAATAAGAAACTAAAATAAGAGTAGAAGATAACACAAAAACTGAATTAGGATCATAGGACAAGACACTTTCATCAAATTTAACATCTCTTCCAATAATTATTTCATTGGAATGAGGTTGAAGAAGTTAGTAACATTTGACATCTTCAAAATATCCAACAAAAATACACTTTTCACTTTTAGGTTTTAATGATTTCCTTTTTTCATTAGGAATGTGAGCCCATGCTTCACTACCAAATACATGGAAGCGTCTTACATATGGATTAATTTTGGTCCATGCTTATTTTAGTGTTAAATTTTAAAGCCTTTGTGGGAGTGCAATTTACTATGTAATTGGAACAATTAATGTATTTTTCCAAATAATGAAGACTTAATCCTTTAGATTGGATCATACAGTTAGCCATTTCCTTTAATGTATGATTATTTCTCTCAATAAAACCATTTTTTTGTGGTGTATATGGAACAATATGATGAATTTGAATGCCCTGGTAGTTCACTAGGTTGTAAACTTGTTGTTAACATATTCATAGCCATTATAGTTTATTAACCTTTGTAGTTGATGTCTATATTATTTTTCTACAAGGGCCTTGTAGGAAAAAAACATGTCCAAAACTTCACTCTTAAGTTTTAAGATGTGAACCCAAGTGCATCTGGAGAAGTCGTCAATGAAAGTTAAGAAGTACCTACAACCAAATAAAGAATAATAAGAAAGAATACCACACAAATAACTATAAGATACAAAGTGGCTGAGGTGTGCCATGATGAATGGTTGTCAAAATTGTCTCGATGATGTTTGTTGAGGACACAACTGACACAAACACTATCTCTGGAAGAAATGAGAGAAAGACTAGTCACCCCATTTTTGAACCAATGGTTGCTGCAATGAGCAATAATTTATATGACCAAACAACTCATGACAATTTTTTCTCAATTCATCACTATGAGAAACAAAAACTGATGGAAAATATGATAACCCAAATTTGTAAAATTTATACAAATTGGTAATATCATCAACAATTCTAGTTGCTAGGGCATGCTTAATATATTTTAAATCTTTTATTACAACTTGGTGATGTGAAAACTCTATGGTTTTACCTTCACCTGAATAAGTGATCTGATACATTGATAGAAGGTTGCAGGAAATACTTGGAACACATAATGCATCATTGAAATGACCATTATCTACTTTAAATGTTCCATACCCTATAACGCTAAGAGATATATCATTACCAACAAATATTTTTTAGGTGTTACACTCATTAAGAGGAGAAAAAATGGCTTTAGTGTTAGTGATATGATAAGATGATATAGAATCAATAAGTCATTCATCAGAAGAAGTAGATGTTGAATTGAAGGAAAAACCAAAAAGTACATTCCCATGAGAATAAGAGTTGGAAGAAGAAGAATCAATATTGATGTTGTGCTTCTTCATTTCTACTTCTAAGGATTCGATATTTTTAAAACATTTAGACTCTACATGACCATATTTTCAAAAATAATTGCAATGCCTGTTAGTCTCCTACATTTTTATTTTGGTCCTTTTTCAGCATTGGGAGTAGAATTTGGATGGGAGGGTTTGGGACCCTTGTTTTTCTTCTTTTTGCAAGGATTTTTCTTCATTGAAAACAAAGTCCATCGGCTCTAGATCCATATCTAGTATTGCAACAACATCTGTTTATGGTTCGAAATGAAATAAGCCCTACTTCCCTAGAAATGGTTGGGTAATTCTCAGTCCATCCTTAAATAAGAAAGTATGTCGATCCATGATCACCGTACAATCCAATTCAAGATTGAAAGCTGCAAACCTGAGAAAAAAGACATGTTAGTTGGAGACATGGGCATAGAAGTCAAGTGGAGGGATACATATGTATTCTAATTCAGTATAGAGATTATCTCGATGTGTACTAGTTGGATGAAGGAGCTATTGGTGTTCCATCATGCCAAGTCTAAGTTATTAAACAAGAGTTATTGTTCTTAAACAAGAGTCTCTTTTTCTGAAACAATAAGTATTAAATTCATAAATGTTGGGGAGGTTCGTACCTCACCGCTAGTGTTGTTAAATAAATATACAAGTGAGGGTAGGTTTGTTAGTAAAAACTTTGTCAAACTCTATGTTTTAGTGGAGCCATTGGTGTTGTGTCTATCGATGTTGTTATCGTTTCATTTTCTTAGTGTTAATTTCTAATTTGTCCCTGGTATTTATGTTCTATGTTTTATTTTATTTCTTTGGGTTCTCTTGATTTTCTAAAATTCATATATATACCAAGTGTCTTTGTTCCCTCAACCGATGCTTTGGTTTATGTTTTTGCTGGGGGCTAGTAAGGATTTGTTAAATGTACCTGCAATGATAATCACTCCAAGTTGAAAGATCTTATATTTATCTGTGATTAGAGAATCAAAAAAATACTCAAGAGTGGGAGCTTGGTAAAAAATCCATAGAGATTCTCTTGTGGCATAAAAGGTAGAAAAAAAGACAAAATATGCACTACTAAGCTCAACAACAATAACATATATGCATCAGTAATCCTTCAGATCTATTTTACAATATTTAAGTAAAAGTCTAAGTTTTTTGAACATATATAAATAATATTCAATGCAAGGAAAATCATTATGACTTAAAGTCATTAACCTATTTTCAATTTGGTGGGCATGAATCACATTGTGTTTACCAAATATGAATTCTAGCTTATCCCAAGATTCATTTGGGTCATAAATTCCTTGAAGGTGAAACCATAAATCAAGAGATACAGACATTTTGATTAATCCACATGCTTTGTCTTTTTTATCATCCCATTTGGATTTCTTTTTGACATCAGTGGGGGATTGTTATTTTCCCAATGTAATCTGCTACAACCCTTTACTTCTTAGTACATCCTTCATATGGGATTTTCATGAGAATTAATTGGCACTGGTAAGAAAAATATCACTTGGAGAAGCCATATTAAACCATGTAGATAATATGGATTCAAAAGCTAAAATTGGCTATCTAAATGGAAAACTCTAAAAAAAATGGGCTTTTAAAAAAAAGTAATATTGAAAACAAACTTAGAATGTGAAAGTTATGTCCTTTTTAAAAAAGGCACAATCAATAGTCAAAATGTGTAACGACCCCATCGTTACGACTACAACCGAAGTAGAAGTGCAATTTTTTTGTTTTTGTTTTAGGAAAGAAGGCAGCGACGACAATAGTTTAACCACACAAGATGACGATGAACACATGCATGTCAATCAGGCAACATACAACAATGATTCAATGCACTAGCACAACGAGAAATGGGGTGAAACATGTGTAGATAAAAAATAGAAACGACTACCCGCTCATCACAAACATGATGATGCCTATAGGATAAGTGACCACATCCACATTCCGAACACAACAATCTCGACAACCAAAAACTAGAACCTCAAGGAAGCGCAAACCCAACCCATGAAGGTGTTACAACCCAAGCGCCAACAACAATCTTACAACAGACAACTACACCTACCATGGGAAGCACAGACTCCGGCTGGGACATCATTCACCTCTATCCAATAGGGAACACAATGATCCCCTCATTAGGAATCATGCCATCCCCAGATTAATAACCCTAGCGCAAACATATCCTATCTAGACCATAGACTCAAGATACATCCACGCGCTAGGAGATTGAAATAGATGACAATAAGATGATACCCACACATCCCAACAATAGGTCGACAAGATGCAAGAAGACTACACTCAAAAGGAAAAGCACAAGCTATTACCTGACTCTGCCAACAACCCAACCATTAACTGATAAGCAAGATGTCTAAGTTCTAACGTTGGACAGTTACCAAGATACTAAGGTCATAAAAATTATCATAATGCGAACTAAGATATGCACTTAATGAAATCAAATACGCTTATCAACAATTATAAATTTTCCATTAAAATATGTGAACTACTTAACATTTTAAAGGTGATCAACGCTGCATAAAAAAATAATCGACACAGTTGTCTAAATAGGGCTAATGCTTAATGAGATTGATGTCTATAATTAATGCCACTTCAATGCTAAATTTAATGTTATTTTAATTTTTTTTTTGCGGTTATAAATAAAATCCATTTCGATGTTATTCAAATAAATTTTAATGCTATCTCATTGTTCATAAATAAATGTCTTTTCAGAGCCATTCAATGCAATTTGATTTTATTTGGCTATTTGAAAATAATTTTCATATCAATGCTAAACAAACTGTTTTGCGGTCTATCCAATACTACCTATCAAATTGCGGACGTATCACGTTGTCTATTAACAAGATAGTTGCCAAAATAGTAATCTCCTGGGGATAATAATTCATGTTACTGTATCTAAATACAAAGGAACGTGGTCAACCACCCCATGCTTTCTAAAAAGGTAAGAATTTGTTGTGTAAAGTAAATATAAATTTACCATTGTTGTAGAAACTACTGTGTAAATTATACATTGGTTGTCAAACATTAATAAAAACTTGCAGGCTATTATAAAGACTTGTTGTCATTTGTATGCGACGATGTTCAACATATTTACTTCCCTCATAAATAAATAAAAACGTTGTTAAAAAATCAAGGGAAATTTCACTGGTAATGCAGAATACATCAACGTTGGTACAATGGCCATGGGAAGGTTTCTAAATTCGTGGTTTAGTAAATATGGTAGGTCGTAGTCAAAAGGCATGTCATTTGGGATGACTCGCAGAGAAAAAATAATCCATGATGTTGTCATTTACATACCTGAAATCGTAGAGGCAACAACAAGATAACGTTGTCAAACCTAAAATGAAATCACAGAGGTGAAATGCCATAATATTTGCAATTTGTGCAATGTGTCAAACGTAGGGTGGAGGCTGGGCAGTGTGCCACAAAATTCAGAATGTGGAGACTAAGTATATGTGCCAAGAAACAGCATGGGTATGCTGGGTAAAATGAAGTCAAATTTATGGTGAAAACATAGTGGTAGAAACGATTTGTAAAAGACTACTTGGTAAGACGAATTGGTGGAGAAAAGAAAAAAACCCGAAGGTAACAGGATTTGGTAAGGAAAAAAAAAATGAAATGCCAATGGCCTTCAAGGATAACCTGCTGACCAACATAAGGAAGACATCCAGGGGAAATAAATGTATGAAAACACAGTCAAAATCAAATAGTAAACATATCTAAATCCTAGCGACGTCATTCAATTAAAGCACATGTATCATTGAAGAAAAACATTGTCTACTAAATAACGATTTTGTTGTCTAAGAAATAAAGTATTTGTTGTCTATATAAATATAATAGATTAGTTGTCTATCATATTAATTTCGCAGTCTCACGACATTTTCATTTGTTGTCAATAAAATATCATTATCATCGTTACACTTATATGTAAAGATTTGTTGTCCAATCATAAGTTTAATGTAAAATAAATTTCTTCTCTGGACACTAATTCATTTCTTTGATAATTAAATTCTCAGAGAGTCTACAAATCAAATTTTGGGTGATTTTTGGAGTAAGGGATGGGGTTAATGCCAATAAAATTGAGGAGCAGAAGCGGTCTGTAAAACGAGAATCACATAGTTAAGCATTCCAAGATACGTCGAGTTGAGCATTGAGGAAAGGCAGAGGTAATCAATCAAAGGAAGGTGCAAGACCATCAATCAACCAGGAACAATCAATGGGGGTAGACAGTTGGGAAAACACATCCTTCCCTCATCATCCACACACATAAAAGAAGAGCATTAGAATCTATAGGTCGCTATGCATCGAAGTGACAACCATTGTGTTAGAAAAATAGGACCGCGGAGCAATAAAATAAAACAAATGCAGAAACAAAACATAGAAGACACACAATACAAGAGAGACACATATTTACGTGGTTCACCCAGTGTGGGCTACGTCCACCAGAGAAATTTCCAGGTCCTTGCTTTATTATTTTCCAGCAAATGAAGGGATACAACCTACAACAAAACCCATTGTAACTTCCTCTTCTTTCTCTCATAGTCTCCTCTCTCAGAATACAATATTCACCATCAACCATAGCCGCGATACATTTCCCTCATAAAAGAGGGTTTCCTTCTAGGGAAAAAACCCTAACATAATCTCTACAGTTAGATCTGCGACCTTATAATGAACAATCCAGATTTACAATAAAATTACAATATACTTTTACAAGGCTATTTTTGCTTTGGGGGCTTCACCCCTGAACCCCTGTTGGGGGCCCGCTTGCCCCCAGACCCCCCAGCCAGGGGGATAGCCCCCCTACACCCCGCAGAGGGGGCACCCTCCCTCTACACTCCCCTATGTGGAAGAGTGTACATACTTCTGGGGTGTAAATACTTCATGGGGTATCAACACAGCTGAAAGAAAGGACCTCTGAATCAAGAATATAATTAGGCTCTATAACCAACACATTGATTCGGCTTCTGGCCGACTGCTCAGGCATGGACTAGCAAACTAGGGATGAGGACGAAGTAAAAAATACAACTCTTCACAACAAATCAATAAAATCGATAGGATAGTCAAAACATTCAGGGATCAAATGTCAAGGGAATCAATTCAAGCAACGAGCTTAATGCTATGGGGAATATAAGTTCTCAATTAAAATGTTAATTCAAACACCTTCTTTACACAACTAAAAGTATAGAAATGGAAGCATAAGGTCATAATAATATACCATGCAGAATAAAAGCAAGCATGTCATAGCCCAAGGTGACAGCTCTGAGTCGTTGTCCTGCACGCTCCTGCTTGTCGATCGATGAGACTTCACCGGTACCTCCCATCCAATGCTAGGGGTACTCTTCTTCCCCCTTATCCCCCCGAGCTGCAAAGGGGCCACACACACTAAACGAGAGAACAAATAGCTCCCAACTCCCCTCGCAAGGTCGAGCTACCACTCCTCACCGAGCTGGGTATCCCAACTCCCACAAGATAAGTCATTCAAGTCTAAAATTATGAAGCATAACGTTACGCATAGCAGAAGAGATAGATCCTCCTCCTCCTCCCTCCTTTATATAGAGTTTCTAAGTCCATTTTTCTCCAAATTTCCATTTAATTTATTGTTCAATAATTTAACTCAGAAAAATCTTCCCCATACATGTGTCACCCATCCCCTTCTTTGCACCATAAATTAATTTCATTAATTATTTAATCACTCCTATTTCCTTCGCCCACCTAAAAGCATTCCTAGAATCGCTCCTAGCTGTCCCCATATTCCCTTACACATTTTAATGACTTACCCCCTTACTAATTTACTAGTTGAGTTAAATTTAGAAAGTTCTTAAAGGCAAGATTCGTTTCTAAGTTAGTCATTCTTCTTTTTTCTTATGTTTCCCTTTCTCTTTATGTTTCCCCCCTTTTCCCTTAGTTTCCCAATTCTTTTAAATTTCCCTCTTTCCCTTTTTATCTAAAAATCAAATTAGCAAGTGTAGGAAATTACCTCATTAACCTTTTTCTTTTTAATTAATAAATTTTTAATTAGCATAAGTAACAAAACAACTATTTCCCTTTTTGTTAAAAATGTAATCCCCCAAAGTAATTTGATTTTTAATAATTTAAATGAATGGCTTATCCTAGGCTGGGTGACATTTTATTAGGAAAATTATTTTTAAATATTTCTTATCACATTATTCGTTCTAAGGCCATATAGGTTTAATCACTTATTAGTTAACTACAAGATGTGCCCTTCAAGATGCACTAGGTGCTCCAAGGGTGCCACTCGCCTGATTCTATTTCCCTTGCACGACATGCCCTTCAGGATGCACTACATGCTCCAAGGGTGCCACTCACGTCATTCTATTTTTCTTACGTGACATGCCCTTCAGGACGCACTACGTGCTCCAAGGGTGCCACTCACCTCATTCCATTTTTATTGCACGATGTGCCCTTCAGGATGCACTACGTTCTCTAAGGGTTCCACTCACCTCTTGACTGACTTGGTAGACATCAAAAACCAATGGATTCAACACTCCATCAGGTGATCTTGTGGGAGACTAAGGGTCTCTAAGGAATAAGGCCCCTACCTTATTGCACACCACTTAGAATGGTCATGAGTGGCTATCACAGTCTACCTTCACAGTATCGTGGGTCTTCTTGAAATAGGTAATCGTTAACCTAAAGTTCGAGCCACAGTGGGAGTGCTAGTAGGCTGTGGCAGGGTTGATGTCCACACCTCTCCCTCAATGTCTCTGGTAGTCATGTGTGATCCCTCTATTGCACATGTGAGTCTGGTCGAAAAGATATTATCAGCCTACATCATCAATGAATCATGTCAGAAATAAAATCCATAATCATAACATCTAATCAGATGCAGATAAGTCATATATATACAATAGTCAAACACCAATAGTCCACTCCCTGACTCGATACGGAGTCCAAGGGTTTCATCGATGCATCTACATCCTCGCGGTCCAAAATCCTACACACTCAGGAGAGACGAGTCAATAGCACCTTTCTATATCAATAGAACAAAATAACATGTCATCTTATCCATAATGCCTCATAATCATAATCAAATGCCCAGTAGTATAATAATCTAGATCACTAGTAAGAAAGTGTCCTCAAAGAATAAGTTCTCTCAGTGCGGGAAAGAGCTAGATGTTACAGACACCCCCTCTTGGTCTAAACTTTGTCGTGAAGTTTCACAGTATATAAGTGCTGAAATAATTTGTATCACAGTATCATAAGTCTATCTATCCAACAAAAATGGAAACTTCTGGCGCATATCATATGCATCCTCCGAGGTTGTCGAGTGCGGAGTATAGTTGTCCCACTGGACCTTGACCTGATCTACTATTCTAGGTCATAGCTGTCGAATGCAATGATCCAGGATACAGATCGGCTTAGCCGTGAGTGCCCCCTCATCCAATACCTATAAGGAAATCATGTCAATAACATGTGTAGGATCACTAATATATTCTCTCGAAACAGATACGTGAAAAACATCGCGCATGCGCCTCAATGAATCGGGCAAGGCTAGTCGATAGGTGACAGGGCCCTTACTTTCCACAATATTTAAATTTCCCATGAACCTATGAAATATTTTATCTCCCTTCACAAAATTGATCAAAATCTTATGTCAGTTTACCTGCAAGAAGACTCAATCACCAACTTCATAATTACAGTCAACACGGTGTGCATCGACATGACTCTTTTGCCGATCCTGTGCTTCTTTGATCCTTTGTCTTATTGCTTGCATTTGATATTCCATTTCTTGGATCACGTCTGGTCCCACAAGGACCCTATCCTCAAGTCGATCCCAACTCGAAGGCATCTGACATGGTCTCCCATAAAGAAACTCGAAAGGCGCCATCTTAATGGTGCTTTGGTAACTGTTGTTATATGCAAATTCTACCAGTGGCAAGAATTCTTCCCAATGATTTTGTTGGTCCATCATGTACATGTGCAACATGTCTTACAAGATTTGGTTTTTTCGTTTAGTCTGCCCATTTGTCCCTCGATGATACACAGTACTAAAGTTAAGTTGGGTTCCCAAGGCCTCTAGGAAACTAGTCCAAAATCATCCAGTAAACATCGATCGTCAATCAGATATAATCCTCTTAGGCACGCCATGCAGCATCACAATATCATTGATGAAAACTCTAGCTATGTCAGGTGCCTGATACATCGTATGCACAGGAATAAAATGAGCACTCTTCCTTAGAGTGTTGACTACCACAAAAATCAAGTCATGTCTCCTTGCCATCTGTGGCAATCCAACAATGAAATCCATCGAAATAACCTCCCATTTCGATTCTGGAATAGCATGTGGCTGTAGTAATCCTCTTGGATATCTATGTTTAGCCTTTACCTGCTGAAATTATAGACATATGGACAGATAGTTGACTATGTCTTCCTTTATTTCTTTCAATAAGAATAAGGGTTTAAGTTCCACCCTCATCTTCGTGACTCCTGGGTGAGCAATGTACACTGCTCTGTGAGCCTCGTTTAGGATAAAAATCCTCAACTCATCGTTCAGTGGTATGTAAATTATATTTTCAAATCTCAGTAGTTCATCGTCGCCCAATGTAAATACTTCAAACCTTGGTGTTAGGACCACATATTGTACCTTTTTGCCCATACTTTTTGCCATTATTATACCCTGGACCACCTGTGTTTAGACTTATACTATCATTCCAACTGATCATTCCAAGGTATACAACGTCCTTTCTCATCACTACATGTTTAATTTGTTTTGCATAATATTTTACATCACTCTCGTACTTAACCATTGATTAGAAGTGCATAAGTGTCCATAACTGTAGATTAGCACTTGAGGCCGGCGCTGAAACACAGAACTGTCCAAAGTCGCTGTTGAACTGATGTTGAAACACGAAGCTGCTACACAGTCCGAAGTTGCATATGCCGAAACACGGAAGCTGCTACACAGTCCAAGGACGCATATGCTGAAACATGGAGTAGCTACATAGCTCGAGGATGTAGAGGCCGAAACACGGAGCTGTCACTCATTTCAGAACACAGAAGAGACCGCCACGATGCTGAAACACGAGCCGTGACAGTTAGCAGTCAAGGGAGAAATTCACGTGGCTGAAACAGCCCGTGAATTGCAATGCTGAAACAGCATCAACAACTATGAGAAGGAGATGTTACACCAGCCGTAACAACAATATCTTGTGCAGCTCCTGTATTAGCATTCGGTTGCGCGAGAATAGGACATCCTATGTTGATTTAGAAAGAAGATCCGATTTAGTGTAGGATTCAGATATGCTTTGTAATAATTTTATCGAATGGGATTTCCTCTTTAAATTCAAGGGAAATCACCATTCGAAGAATCCAAGTTTTGATGTATTGAAGCAACTCCAGAGAAGCGGGACGTATTCGATCTTTCCAATTTGTAATGTGATATTTCAACAGATGAATATAAGACTGATTTGATTATTCGTTTCTAAGCTTTCCCGTTCCAGGGGAATCTTGTGAGAAGGGAGGGC
This sequence comes from Picea mariana, assembly GCA_032191745.1. Classification (NCBI taxonomy): domain Eukaryota; kingdom Viridiplantae; phylum Streptophyta; class Pinopsida; order Pinales; family Pinaceae; genus Picea; species Picea mariana. Next base: position 141,961 of record JASDQU010103868.1, on the reverse strand, counting down.
CCAAATTCATCACAAGATTCACCCATTAGTTAGAAGTGTGTTTGTTTAATTTTTGTTTATGTTTTACTGTCAATTGCTAAAACACTGTTTTAATGAATTGCGCTTTGCTGAAACACTACTGACTCTGTCTTAGTTACTGAATGAAAGTTGTTATTTATTTTATCAGTAGTCTTGTGTGATGATTTCGTGAGATTAGAAGAGAATTGGTTAAAAGGTCCCTGCTCAGACAGAAAGGGATCGAGACATCATACCCTCTGTAGAATTCGTTTAATGCTGCAAGTGTGTTAGCAGAGATTTGGTTGAAGTGTCCCTGCTCAGACAGAAAGGGACTACAACACCTTATCTTCTGTAGATTTCCTTTACCCCTGCAAGTGTGCTAGCCAGAGATTTGGTCAAAATGTTCCTACTCAGACAGAAAGGGACTACAATACCTTGTCTTCTGTAGGTTTCATTTACCTCTGCAAGTGTGTTAGCCAGGGATTGGATTAAGGGTTCCTACTCAGAAAGGAAAGAACCAATATCCCATTCACTATAGACTTTCCTTGGTGTTAGCTAGAACTGGGTTAGAGATCCCTGCTCAGAAAGAAAGGAATCAGACTGCCCTGTTCTCTGTAGACCTCAACCTCACAAGTGTGCTACAACAGAAGTAGGGCTCAAGACTCCTGCTTAAACAGAAAGGTGTTAAGTGCTTTGGTTTCTGTTAGATAGAGTTAATTGTTTTCTGCATTATTGTTTTCATGAAAGAGTGTCAGTACTGAGTCTCTGTTTGAGAGTAAGGGTCCTGTACTCTGATTGCAAGATAGTTGTTCTTTCCCATTGCAGTAT
>JASDQU010103868.1:97269-137662 GCA_032191745.1 Picea mariana | reverse complement strand
AGTTCATTTAAGCAAGAATAATTAGTGTGAATTTCTTTACTACAACACTAAGTGCTTTTGGAATTGAGCATATATAGTGCGTGGCTATCTTTGAAACAAAAGACTTCCCTGGGTTGATAATTTATGTTTCACTTAGTTGTTTAAAATTAATTAAGCAATTATAGTGACCAACACTTGGTACCATCATTGTGCTTTGTCCAATAAATTCCTTGACCTCTTTGTACCAGTCATCGTCGCACTGTAAAGCTATAATATTTTCACGTAGATTCGTCTGAAGAGGAAACACTAAAAAGATGTGTGGTATCCAACTCAATGCATCTTCCACTCGGTTCACTGTTCCCTTGGTTCATTGTTCCCTTTATGTAAGTAATCTCAAAATCATGTTTGCTTATCAATTCCGACCAACGTCGTTGTCGTGTGTTCAGTTCGCTTGCGTAAATATGTGTTGTTGTCCATAGTGGTCCGTCTTTAGTTCAAATTTTCATCCAACAAGGCAGTGTCTCCAAAAATTCAAGGTAGATACAATGGATAACAACTCCAAATCTTGCATCGCATAGTTCTCCTCATGCCTTCTCAGTTTCCTCGAGATGTAAGCGATCACTCGAATGTCTTGCATCAAGACTCTGCCTAAGCCTTCCTTGGATATGCTAGTTCACACCAACAAGTTCGCGTCCATGTCAGGGACCTTTAGTATTGTTGTTGTTGTCAATAGATCCTTGAGCCTCCAAAATGCTTCCGCACGTCTCTCGGTCCAAACAAATTTCTTGTTCTTCTTTTGCAATTCGGTGATCGGATTCGCTATCTTCAAAAATACCTCGACAAAACTTCAATAGTATCCTACTAAAACCATGAAGCTATGCACTTTTGGGACATTCATTGACACAGGCCATTCCATAATAGCCTCGACCTTTGCTGGGTCCACGACGATACCTTCGTCGGAGATGACATTCCCTAAGTAGTGAATCTTCGATTGATAAAACGAGCATTTGGACAACTTCCCATACAATTTTTGCTCTTGCAGACATTGTAGTACCAATTGCAAGTGCTCCTCATGCTCCTTCGTCGTTCGATATTAAATCAAATTATCATCAATGAATACTTGGATAAACTTGTCCAAGTACTCACGAAACACACTGTTCATCAACTCATAAATACCCCCCGGGCATTTTTCAGTACAAACGATAAAAAAAAAAATCGTAATGTCCAAACCTCATCTTAAAGGTGATATTAGGGTTGTCATCCTCCTTGATCTATAACTGGTGATACCTTGATCGCAAATTGATCTTGGAAAAAACCGTCGCACCCCTCATCCGATCGAATATATCATCAATTCTTGGCAATGGATACTAATTCTTTATAGTTTCCTTGTTCAATTGATGATAGTCAATGCAGAGTCTCCATGACCCATCCTTATTTTGTATGAAGATAACAAGCACACCCCACAGTGACACACTCAGACGTATAAGGCCCAGGTCCAACAACTCCTTCAGTTGCATTTTCAATTCCTGTAACTCTAGGGTCAACATCCGATAAAGCATTCTTGCTATCAGTTTAGTCCCCGGTTTCAGGTCTATGGTAAACTCCAATCCCCTCTCTGGAGGCATCCCAGGTAACTCCTCTGGGAAGATGTCCGCAAACTCTCTCACCACAGGAAGGTGTTCTAGACCTTCTGCAACTCTCTTCTTGTTTAACACAAGGATGGCATAAATCTTACATCCCTTTCACATAATATTCTGTAACTGAAAGGAAGAGGTAAAGCTCATGGAAAATCCCTCGTTCTGACCTACAATCACACATCTTTGTCCCTCATCATCCAACAATATCAACCGTTTTGTCTTACAGTTGAGTATCACCTCATGCAATTCCAACTAGTCCATACCGATCACGACGTCATAAGATCCTAAGATCATGACGTATAGGTTAGCCCTAGTGAAAAACTCTCCCAAGTTAAGGGTACATCCTGTAACCTTTCCTCCAACCTTTTTTTTGGCTCTCGAAGCCATCTCTACAAAGTTAAACTCATTCTGTTTGAATGCCTTTACCTTAATCCTTTGTAGCGCTACACTAGAGATAGAATTGTTGGTAGCACCGAGATCTATCAAATACTAAGGTTCTGGTCAGCGACGATACCTGAGGTCTCAAGCATAGTTGATTGGTGCTCTTCCTGATAGTTATTTAGGGCTACATGAATACGATGATCCTTGCCCAAAAATCCCACGGTAGTGGGTGCGGCTGATCCAGATTCTCCGACACTTTCTTCTCAGCAGTAATGCTAGTAATGTGGCTCCCCACAATCCAACACACTTTATTCAGTCCACTAATCCTGGTACCCAAAGTAGAAGATGAATTCTAACAATAAGGCCAAACTCAAACTTCTTGACCTTAAGTTTCTGGGTAATTTGGTATAGAGCATACTGAAGAATCTCTAAAATGGGCCTCCTACTTAGGCACCATGTGGATGCCTTGTCATAAGGTGTTGAACCCGTTGAGCTGACGCTCAATGAATTCCTCAGAAAGTTACCTCTCCTGGAACCATTCCTTGAACAGTTCCCATGACACGTCGTCCACGACCATGTTCAAATGTGGCAGGAGCGTCTTCCTCCATAGAAGAATGCTCCCCTTCATTTGAAATTCCACCATGTAGATCTTCATGTTGTAGGTCGTAATTGAGAAGTGTGAAGCACAACACCTTTCTCTACAACCATGCCTTGACGGTACAGCCGTCCATGTGACGCTGACGTATAGTCCCTCCACAACCCGCAGGCCAGAAGGTCCACATCAGCACAGATCTTTCCTTCACTATTGGCCCGAAGAACTCTAAATAGCTCTTCTATTTCCCTATTAGGAAATTTGCACCCACAACAAAATCTCACGGGATCCCCTCTTTACACTCGGGAGATCGGACTTTGCGACTTTGCGAATCTAGTGGTTGGGCGTTGGTCTCTCGAATCTTTGAAACCCGAAACCTGAAAATAGTCAACGCTGACCTTTCCTCTTCCCGTTTGGCATTTCTTCTATCGCGATTTCGATGATCGTGAGGTCGAGAAACTTTCTTTTTCGACTCCCGAATCTTTATTTTCTGAAACTCCGATTCACATGTGAGCTTTGACTTTTCAACTTCTCTTCACTTCATCGGCATTTCGGACTTCGCAATATAGCGAATCCTGAGGTAGTGAGTTCGGGAGTTTTCTCCTTGAGTTCTCGAACAACGTGCCACTTGTCCACCTTGCTGACTCCTCCATGGCCCACACACCCCTATAGGCTTTTGGGATATCGCGTTTCATGATATCGCGATTCCCGTTGCAATGTTCACGGGACTTCAACCCTCGAAAACCCGATACCAATATCCACACGTAAATCCAACGGCCCTTGTAGCTTGGATCTATGGTCCTACTCCTTCTGAGCTTTGAACCCTTTGACGCTTTCACCGTAACTCACCTACTTCTCCGTGATATCTAACAGCTCATAGGACTTCGCGAATCCTCCTCAGAGAATTTCGGCCATCCGTTCCTCCTTGATGACTTCTGCGATTGAACTAAGTGTTCCTTCACAAACTTGTCCACCCATGGCGCAAACTTACGACACCTCCTAAATACTTCCAGTCACAACTCCTCCACATCTCTTGAGCAGTTTTGAAGACCTTATCCTTCTTGATCTTACTCTCAGTTTTGAGCCTTAAAGAATACTCTTGTACGCACTCCTTGCAGCAACTCTCAAACACTTCCAAGTGTTGAGTTCCTTCGACTCTGCGCACACGTGTAGCAGCAGTCCTTCAATGCTTCACTCAGGTCCACAACTCTGAGACTTTTACTCAGCCTGCGCACTCCTTGCACGACTCCTGTACCTAACTCCACTTTTGTATGAATGAGAACAAAAGTTATCCAATCTGAACCCTTTGTCAATGCACTCCTTGCGGACACTTCAACTGTACTCCTTGCAGGAACCCTTGTTCAGATAGAGAAACAATTGAAACTCATTCCTACTTCCTCTCAGACTTCAAACTCAAAACATGAAATCACATACACAACATGTAAAGCAAATGTATAATAGGAAGCAAACATTCATGAGCATATCATTCAGCATCAATACGCAAAGAATAAACACGAAAACCATGAAGTTGAATCAACTCTTTCTATTAATCCAAATATCTGTACACGGGTGTTCTTACACAACTCTCTGCTTCTCTTCTATGCTCATAATACACTTATGTTACAATACACAATGAGGGTGTCTATATCATGTTTCCCTCTTGCACTCTAAAACTGTCTAATCTAGAATTGAATTCTATCTACTTTATGTTAACTACCATAAATGCCTTCTACCTACTAAAGGACGAGAGCAAATCGCTCAAGGTCCGTTACATTTACGAGTGAACTTCTTCTTAATGACTTCATTTAATATTGCACATCAACTCCAAGGTGAATTGAAAATTTGCGCTGGCGCTTGTCTAGCTGTCCATTGTCTTCACGCTGGCTTGCTTGATGTTGGCGATGCTCCTACATCATACTCCCTGGCTTGAAAATTTTCATGGGATTCTGTCCATGAGCTCACACACTGTGTGTTCATGCTTCTGGATCTCCGCTTTGTTCTCCTAGCTGGCATCTTCAACTGGATGGTCCTTCCACTTGATCAAATACTCAAAGTATTCTTTCCTTCTAGTCTTCTTACCAATTCTTTTTTCCAGTATGCACTCCATCTACGGCTTATCTGCCACTGGCATATGTTTTGTCCACTGGATCATTGGTTGCTCATATCTTGCTCCTGCTTCCTCAACTTTATTGGGTATAAATCAGAGATATTGAATATCGGAGAAATTTCGATCCCATTAGGTAATTCAATCTCATAAGCATTTGCCCCAAATTTCTTCAAGACCCTACAAGGCCCGATTTTCTTCATCTTCAATTTATTATATGTTCCTCTCGGGAACCTTTCCTTTCTCAAATGTTCCAGAATCAAGTCACCAACCTCAAATTGAAGTTTTCTCCTATGTTGATCTACTCTACGCTTATACTCCTGACTCGAATTCTATAGTCGCTCCTTCACCTGGCTGTGAAGTTCTTTCATCGCCTCTGCAAAATCTTTTGCACTAGCATTGCTAGTCACAGTCTGTTCTGAATCCCTCAACTCAAAAATTCCCCTTGGCTGCATGCCATAGACAACCTAAAATGGAATCTGCCCTGTGCTCCTGTTAACTGAGTCATTATAAGAAAACTCTGTCTGTGGTAATATGTTGTCCCACTGGCTATGGTGTTCTGTCACCAAGCTTCTTAGTAAGTCTCCCAAACTTCTATTCACCACTTCCGTCTGTCCATCCATATGAGGATGATATGCTGAACTAAATGACAGGTTAGTTCCCAGCTTCTTCCATAAGGTCCTCCAAAAATGCCCTATGAACTTTGTATCTCGATCCGAAACTATGCTCCTTGGCAAACCATGAAGTCGAATGACCTCTTTGAAAAATAGATTTGCAATGCGAGTTGTGTCACTAGTCTTCTGACATGGAATGAAGTGTGCCATCTTGGAAAATCTATCCACCACCACAAAGTTTGAATCAAATCCTCTTTGCGTTTTTGGCAACCCCAATATGAAATCCATGCTAATTTCATCCAACGGCCTTTCTGGTATGGGAAATGGTTGATAAAACCCCACATTCTGTCTCCTTCCCTTCGAATGTTGGCAAATTCTGCATCTCTCCACGAATCTCTTGACATATGCTCACATTCTCGACCAAAAATATGACCAAAATGTCTTGCCAATCCTCCACTGTGTTTCTCCTTCAGCAGATTCTCCCTCATGGAGCATTTCAGAATACACAGTTGATTTCCCTTGAACAACAATCCTTCCTGGATCATATACTCGGCCCATTGGCTTCTATCCCTGAGAATTGGATTCTCAGTTGCTTCATACACCTCTTTAAAATCCTGATCATCTGCGTACATGTCCCTGAGGTCATCAAAACCCAACGTTTTGACTCAGAACTCTTGCAACAGCAAACACTTCCTGCTCAAAGCATCAACAAATTTGTTAGCAGTACCAGAAATATGTTTAATCACAAAAGTGAAATTTTACGTATATTCCACCCATTTGACATGTCTCTGATTCAACTTCTCTTGTTGAGTTACAAACTGCAATGCATGATTGTCACTGTATAAGACAAATTCTTTTAGGATCAGGTAATGCTTCAATTTCTTCAATGCCTGTATGATAGCATAAAACTCCTTATCATAAGTGGAGTATTTCACTTTCACTTCATTCAGCTTCTCACTGAAGTATGCGATCGTTCTGTCTTCTTGACTCAAGACTGCCCCAATTGCAAATCCACTTGCATCACATTTCACTTGAAATGTCTTTCGGAAATCCGACAACACCAAAACTGGTTGTTCCTTAATCTTCCTCTTCAGTAGATTAAAACTCTTCTTAGCCTCTTCAGTCCAGTGAAAATACTTGTGTCTCTTCTTCACTGTGTCCATCATCGTTGCGTTAATTCCAATGAAATTCTTTATGAACTTTCGGTAGAAACTAGCCAATCCATGAAAACTTCTCACCTCAAAGATATTCTTTGGTGATGGCCAATTCTTGATAACCTCTACCTTATATGGATCCATCCTCAACTCATTTGTAGAAATAACAAATCCCAAGTAAATAAGCTTTGTCTTCATGAATGAGGACTTCTTCATATTTACAATAGCTTCTCCTACTGTAACCTCTTCATCACTGTAGCCAAATGCTTTAGATATTCTGCCACTGTTTTACTGTAAACTAGTATGTCATCCAGATACACAATGACAAATTTTCCGATGTACTCCCTTAGGACTTCGTTCATCAACCTCATGAAGGTACTCAGTGCATTTTTTAAGCCAAACGACATAACAAGCCATTCATACAACCCTTCGTTTGTTTTGAATGCTGTCTTCCACTCATCACCTTCTCTCATGCGGATTTGATGATAACCGCTTTTCAAATCAATCTTTGAAAAATACTTTGCTCCACTCAAGCAATCCATCAGATCATCCATCCTTGGCAATGGAAATCTGTACCTTATGGTTATCTTGTTAATCACCCTTGAGTCAGTACACATCCTCCAGCCTCTGTCTTTCTTCGGACTGAGTACTGTTGGAACAACACATGGACTCAAGCTTTCCCTGACCAAACCTTTGTCCAACAACTCCTGGACTTGTCTTTTGACCTCCTCATTCTCTTGCGGCATCAATCTATATGCGGCTTTGTTTGGTAAACTGGCTTCTGGTATGAGATCAATATGATGACTCACACTTCTCATCGGTGGAAATGAATGAGGTAATTCGTCCACTACTATATCAGCGAACTCTTCCAGCAGTTCCTGAATTTCTTCTGGTAAATCATCCACTCTTGTGCTGGTCAAAACAATCCTTGGTTTCCTGACCACAATGAACTGTGGATCCTCCTTCCTCTTAACCTCTGTAAGAAGTTCCTTCCCACTCATGAGAAGTACATTATTTCTTACTTCCAGTTTCACCTCCTTATCCTTAATTGGAAGTAACATATGAGTCCTCCAATTCTTCTCTAGGGTGTACGTGTTCATTCTCCCATCATGAATCACATTCCTGTCATATTTCCATGGTCTACCTAGCAATAGATGACAAACATCCATAGGAATGACATCACATAATATCTTATCATTATATTCTCCTATATTGAATTCAACTAAACATTGTTTAGTGATAGTTACCTGATGTCCTTTTTGTAGCCACAAAATTCTGTATGGGCTTGGATGATCAATCGTCTCCAGCTTCAACTTTTCTACCATCTCCGTAGAAACGAGATTATCCACAATGACCTTGCATACCCTGTCCTTGGTCTTGCAAGCAGTCCAGAAAAGTCTGTTCCTATGGACTGAACTCTCCACCTCCTTCTCTGGTGTCAAAAGAGCTTTTCGCATCATCAACAATCTTCCACCTTTAGCGTCTTCAGACTCAACATCTCGACTCTGTGCTTCGGCGATGTGAGCTTCTCCACTCTCCTTCTTTTTATCTGGACACTCGTAAGACTTGTGACCATTCTTTCCACATGTGAAGCACATTATTACTCCACCTCTTCCTCTTCCTCTACCTCTAGTACGAGGAAAAGTATTGTTATCAGCATAATCTCCTCTCTGCTCAGTATGCTGTCCTCTTTGTTCAATATATTTCCCTCATTGTGAACTTCCACCTCTCTTAGTTAGAGTCTGAGGTTTCTTCCAGTCTTCCTTGGGCTTCTGATACTTGTCCTGGGCAACTGACTTGCCTCTTGCCTGACTTCTGCCTCAGCCCCTCTGACTCTGCTTTCGGTTCAGCTTTTCTTCTGCTTTTAAAACCATCTGATAAGCATCTTCCACCGTTCGGATGGTTACCATGCCATCTCGTCCTGAATGTCATACCTCAGGCCATTCATGTATCTGGAAACTTTTTCATCATCGCTCTCCCGATGACCTGCCCTAATGTTCAGTCTGTAGAATTCCTCAGTGTATTCTTTCACTGTCATCAGCTTCTGCCTCAAGTTTTGCATCCTCCTGAACAAAGTAATTTGATAATCCCTGGGGATGAATTTTTCTTTCATCTTTGTGATCATTCTGTCCCAGCTCTTGATCTTTTTGTTTCCCTTGCAACGTCTGTCAACTTGTAGTTCATCCCACCACAATGCTGCATGTCCTTTCAATCTAGTGACAACATGCTTGACTTTCTTGTCCTCTTCGACATCTTCATAGTCAAAGTATGTTTCTAGAGCTCTAATCCAGTCTAGAAGCTCCTCTGCATCCAGATTTCCCTCATAAACTGGAATGTCCATTTTCTCTCTTGCACCCATTCTTGCAATAGCTCTGATCAAACGTTTGTTTGATGCATCTTCAGCTGCAACTTCTTATTCATGTTCAGCCTCAGCTTCACTCTTGGAATCACTAAGATCCCCCACACTGACTGTGTGTCTTTGCGTTGTCTCCATGTCTTCGAGTCTAGCTCGTAGATCACGCATCTCTCTCTCCATAGCTGGATCTGTCATCTGCCTGCCCCTTCTTCTCGGCATTTCCATATCCTCTTGCGGATCGGGTGTTAGCCTGTCCCTTCTCCTTAGCGGCATGGTGAAATCTCTTTTCTTCTATGCTACAGAAAGAAAAGAACCTTTCTGTGCTCTGATACCAAACTTGATGTCGACGTACAGTCCCTCCACAACCCGCAGGCCGGAAGGTCCATGTTAGCACAGGATCTTTCCTTCACTACTGGCCCGAAGAACTCTAAACAACTCTTCTATTTCCCTATCGGGAAATTTGCACCCACAACAAACTCTCAAGGGATCCCCTCTTTACACTCGGGAGATCGGACTTCGCAACTTCACGAATCCAATGGTCAGGCATTGGTCTCTCGAATCTCTGAAACCTGAAACCCGAAAATAGTCAACGCTGACCTTTCCTCTTCCCGTTCAGGATTTCTCCTATCGCAATTTCGGCGATCACAAGGTCGAGAAACTTTCTTTTCTGACTCTCGAATCTCGATTTTCTGAAACTCTGATTCACACGTGAGCTTTGACTTTTCAACTTCTCTTCACTTCATCGGCATTTCGGACTTCGCAATATCGTGAATCATGAGGTAGTGAGTTCGAGACTTTACTCCATGATTTCCCGAACAACGTTCCACCTGTCCACCTTGCTGACTCCTCCATGGCCCACACACCCCTCTAGGCTTTCAGGATATCGCGTTTCATGATATCGCGATTCCCGTTGCAATGTTCACGGGACTTCAACCCTTGAAAACCCGATACCAATATCCACACGTAAATCCAACAGCCCTTGCAGCTTGGATCTATGGTCCTACTCCTTCTGAGCTTTGAACCCTTTGACGCTTTCACTATAACTCACCTACTTCTCCATGAGATCTAATGGCTCACAGGACTTCGCGAATCCTCCTCAGAGAATTTCGACCGTCCATTCTTCCTTGATGACTTCTGGGATTGAACTAAGTGTTCCTTCACAAACTTGTCCACCTGCGGCACAAACTTACGACCCCTCCTGAATTCTTCCAGTCACAAGTCCTCCACGTCTCTTCAGCAATTTCGAAGACCTTATCCTTCCTGAGCTTACTCTCAGTTTTGAGCCTTGAAGAAGACTCTTGCACGCGCTCCTTGCATCAACTCTCAAACACTTCCAAGTGTTGAGTTCCTTCGACTCTGCGCACACCTGCAGCAACAGTCCTTCAAAGCTTCACTCATGTCCACAACTCTGAGACTTTTACTTGGCCTGTGCACTCCTTGCATGGCTCCTGTACCTAACTGCACTTTTGTATGAATGAAAACAAAAGTTATCCAATTTGAACCCTTTTTCAACGCACTCCTTGCAGACACTTCAACTGCACTCCTTGCAGGAACCCTTGTTCAGATAGATAAACAATTGAAACTCATTCCTACTTCCTCTCAGACCTCAAACTCAAAACAATGAAATCACATACACAACATGTAAATCAAATGTATAACAGGAAGCAAACATTCATGAGCATATCATTCAGCATCAATACGCAGAGAACAAACACAAAAACCATGAATTTGAATCAACTCTTTCTATTAATCCAAATATATGTACATGGGTGTTCTTACACAGCTCTCTGCTTCTCTTCAATGCTCATAATACACTTATGTTACAATACACAATGAGGGTGTCTATATCCCATTTCCCTCTTGCGCTCTAAAACTGTCTAATCTAGAATTGAATTCTATCTACTTTACATTAACTACCATAAATGCCTTCTACCTACTAAAGGATGAGAGCAAATTGCTCAAGGTCTGTTACATTTACAAGTGCGCTTCTTCTTAATGACTTCATTTAAGATTGTGCATCAACTCCAAGGTGAATTCAAAATTTGCGTTGGCGCTTGTCCAGCTGTCCGTTGTCTTCGTGTTGGCTCGCTTGATGTTGGTGATGCTCCTGCATCACCATGACACTGGTCGACTTGAGAACTCAAATATATCGAGTTCTCGGTGGATGCTAACGGTACTATCTATGGCACATTGTGGACCCTCATGGGTACAGGTGCCCTGGACTCATCTCAATACCGATGGTCAATCAAGGCCCCTTGAAATTACCTAGAAGGGCCTTGTCAGACCATCTCATCCATTACAACAAGTGAATCCATCCCAAGGACTTCTTCTTCCCCTTGGGGGTTCGACTTCAAGGGTGCAGGAACTTCTGGAGGCGTCGCACCTCCTTCCATGACACCACATTGCAAACCTCTAATGCATCCTCTAAATGCGATCACCACATGGACACATTAAGGTTTTTAATTAATGCAAGGGTTAATACTCATAGGTTTACTACAGTGGAAAGCCCAGTGATCCACAGTCACAGGGTTGAACCTGCTTTGATACCATATGTAACGACCCTATCGTTACGACTACAAGCAAAGCAGAAGTGAATTTTTTTTTTTTTTAGGCAGGAAGGCAATGACGAAAATCGTTTAACCACACAAGATGACAAAGAATACATGCACGCTGATCAGGAAACAAACAACAATGACTCAATGCACTAGCACAATGAGCAACAAGGTGAAACATGCATAGATAAAAAATAGAAACGACTACCCGCTCATCACAAGCATGATGATGCCAACATGCTAAGGGACCACATCCACATTCCCGACACAATGGTCTCGACGACCAAAAACTATAACCTCAAGGGCATGCAAACCCAATGCATGAAGGCATTACAATCCAAGTGCCAACAACAAGCTTATAATGGACAACTACACCTACCACGGGATGCATAGAATCCGGCTAGGACATCATTTGCCTCTATCCAATAGGGAACACCATGATCCCCTCATCAGGAATCATTCCATCCCTAGATGATAGGCACGGCAATAACCCTGGCACAAACATATCCTATCTGGACCATAGACTCAAGATAAATCCACGTGCTAGGAGACCAAAATAGATGAAAAGAAGATGATACCCACACATCCCATCAATAGGTCGACAAGACACAAGAGGACTACACTCAAAAGGAAAAGTGCAAGATATTACCTGACTCCGCCAACAACCCAACCATTAACTGATAAGTAAGATGTCTAAGTGTGAAGGTTGGATTGTTACCAAGCTACTAAGGTCATAAAAATTATCATAATGCGAACTAAGATAGGCACTTAACCAAATCAAATCCTCTTATCAACAATTATAAAATTTCCATTAAAATAAGTGAACTACTTAACATTTTAAAGGTGCTCCAGGCTTCCTAAAAAAATAATCGACATGGTTGTCTAAATAGGGATAATCCTTAATGAGATCGATGTCTATAATTGATGCCACTTCAATGCTAAATTTAATGCTATTTTAATTGTTGTTTTGCGATTATAAATAAAATCCATTTCGACGCTATTCAAATAAATTTTAATTCTATCTCATTGTTCATAAATCAATGTATTTTCAGAGCCATTCAATGCAGTTTGATGCTATTTGGCTGTTTGAAAATAATTTTCATATCAATGCTAAAGAAACTACTTTGCGGTCTATCCAATACTACCTATCAAATTGCAGACGTATCAAGTTGTCTATTAACAAGATAGTTTCCAAAATAGTAATCGCCTGGGGATAGTAATTTGTGTTACTGTAACTAAATACAAAGGAACGCGGTCAACTACCCCATGCTTTCTAAAAAGGTACGAATTTGTTGTGTAAAGTAAATATAAATTTACCAAACTTGTAGAAACTACTGTGTAAATTATACATTGGCTGTCAAACATTAATAAAAACTTGCAGGCTATTATAAATACTTATTGTCAGTTGTATACGATGATGTTCAACATATTTACTTCCATCATAAATAAATAAAAATGTTGTTAAAACATCAAGGGAAATTTCACTGGTAATGCATAATACATCAACGTAGGTACAATGGCCATGCGAACGTTTCTAAATTCGTGGTTCAATAAATATGGTAGGTCGCAGTCAAAAGGCATGTCATTTGGGATGACTCGCAGAGAAAAAATAACCCATGATGTTGTCATTTACATACTTGGAATCGCAGAGGCAACAATAAGATAATGTTGTCAAATCTAAAATGAAATCACAGAGGTGAAATGCCAAAATCTTTGCAATCTGTGTAAGGTGTCAAACATAGGGAGGAAGCTGGTCAGTGTTCCATGAAATTCATAATGTGGAGACTGAGAATATGTGCCAAGAAACATTGTGGGTATGCTGGGTAAAACGCAATCAAATTTATGGTGAAAAGAAAGTGGTAGAAACGATTTGTAAAAGACTACTTGGTAAGATGAATTGGTGGGTAAAAGAAAAAAAACCGAAGGTAACAGGATTTGGTAAGGAAAAAAAAATGAAATGCCAATGGCATTCAAGGATAACCCGCTAACCAACGCAGGGAAGATGCCCATGGTAAATAAATGTATGAAAACACATTCAAAATCAAATAGCAAACATATCTAAATCCTAGCGACATCATTAAATTAAAGCATGCGTATCATTGAAGAAAAACATTGTCTACTAAATAACGATTTTGCTGTCTAAGAAGTAAATAATTTGTTGTCTATATAAATATAATAGATTAGTTGTCTATCATATTAAATTCGCATTCTCACGACATTTTCAATTGCTATCAATAAAATATCATTATCTCCATCACACTTATATGTAAAGATTTGTGGTTAATAAATATTAAGATCGTTGTCCAATCATAAGTTTAATGTAAAATAAATCGCTTCTCTGGACACTAATTCATTTCTTTGATAATTAAATTCGCAGAGAGTCTACAAATCAAATGCCAGGTGATTTGTGGAGTAAGGACTGGGGTTAATTCCAATAAAATCAAGGAGCAGAAGTGGTCTATAAAACGAGAATCACAGGGTTAAGCATTCCAAGATATATCGAGTTGAGCATTGAGGAAAGACAGAGGTAATCAATCAAAGGAAGGTACAAGACCATCAATCAACCAGGAACAATCAATGGGGGTAGACAACTGGGAAAACACATCCTTCACTCATCGTCCATGCACAAAAAAGTAGAGCATTAGAATATATAGGTCACTATGCACCGAAGTGACAATCGTCGATTCGGCTCCTGGCCGACTGCTCAGGCGTGGACGAACAAACTAGGGATTAGGACGAAGTAAAAAGCACAACTCTTCACAACAAATAAATAAAATCGATAGGAAAGTCACAACATTCAGGGGCCAAATGCCAAGGGAATCAAGTCAAGTGACGAGCTTAAGGATATGGGGAATTTATGTTCTCAATTAAAATGCTAAGTCAAAAACCTTCTTTACACTGTTAAAAGTACATAAATGAAAGCATAAGGTCATAATAATCTACCATGCAAAATAAAAGAAAGTGTGTCCCACGTGCTCCCGCTTATTGACCGATAAGACTTCATCGGTACCTCCCATCTAATGCTAGGGGTACTATTCTTCCCCCTTATCCCCCCGAGCCGCAAAGGGGCTACACACACTAAACCATATAACAACTAGCTCCCAGCTCTCCTCGCAAGGCCGAGCTACCACTCCTCACCGAGATGGGTATCCCAACTCCCAGAGGATAAGTCAGTCAAGTCTAAAATTCTGCAGCATAACGTTACGCATAATAGAAGAGATCCATCCTCCTCCTCCTCCTCCCTCCTTTATATAGAGTTTCTCAGTCCATTTTTTCCCAAATTCCCATTTAATTTATTGTTCAATAATTTAATTCAGAAAAATCCTCCTCGTACATGTGTCACCCATCCCCTTCTTTGCACCATAAATTAATCTCATTAATTATTTAATTACTCTTATTTCCCTCACCCACCTAAAAGCTTTCCTAGAATCGCTCCTAGGTGTCCCCATATTCCCTTACACATTTTAATGACTTACCCCCTTACTAATTTACTCAGGAGAAACAAGTCAATAGCACCGGTCTATCTCAATACAAAAAAATAACATGTCATCTTATCCATAATGCATCATAATCATAATCAAATGCCCAATAGTATAATAATCCGGATCACTAGCAAGAAAGTTGTTGAACAGGATAAGTCAACTGAGAGGGGGGGGGGGGGGTGTGAATCAGTTGTATAAAATTTCTTTCATTTTATAAGAAGATTACTTATTAATCAATAAATCACGCATTTAACATTTAACTTGCAGTAATACATTTAACCAATAAATATACAATCACATAAATGAAATAGTGACACAGTGATTTTTCATGAGGAAACCCAAAAGGGAAAAACCTCTTCTTCTTATGAATGAAAGGCAAGCTCCAACTCCTCTTTACATTCTTATTTTATCTGAGCTACAACCCAGATGAGGCTACTATCTCTGTTTCTTTAGAACCTACTAAATGGAAGCTACAACTCCCAGATGTACAAGCACCAACTTGTACAGGAGACTTTTACAGTCTCCCCTTGCTCCTCCCTACCACCTTGAAATCATTCTCTGTCACTAAGAACCTACAAACCAATTCCTTATCTTCTCTGTCAAAGATTAAGCATTCAAATCCTCTCTGCATAATTCATTCTTAACCAAACCACTTAGATTTATCAATCTGTGTATGTGTCTTCCCTCCTCTGTCTTTTCTCTTCCTCAAATTTTAGAGAGCCATATATCTCCCTTAATCCTCTCTTTTTCTTTTCTTGCAACATTCACTTTATATATCTTCCTGTATCATCAGTACGTACAATCGAATCCTCAGGATTCAAAGAATCAATTACAATAACTGAATAACTTCCTTTTAGTAATTCTTATTGGCCAAGGCATCAGGATGAACAATATCCACATGATCAGTTTAAACATTTAACCAGCACCGTTCGATGAACATACATATGTTTTAATTTTTCAGCATGGAATAAACCTTGAGTTCTTTGGCAAACCACTTGTTCTAACCCATATTTCCATTGGATGTGACCACAGGTTAATCGAAATGCATTTCACATTTTGCATTTCGGCAATTCGGTAATTCTGTGTTGAAGAGTCTTGACACTTCAAGTTACGAAACCCGAAATGATCTGACGAATTCACATTTTCTCTGGTGGACATAGATCAGACGGTTCTCATTAACTTCTCGAGGATAGATCAACGGTCATATACAAATCTCATATTACTCCTCCAATGCTTAATCCAACAGATATGACATAATCATTCATTGAGATGGAGGGTTGTCGTGGTTTCGGTATTTCGGCATTCGGGACTTCGTGATGTTGAAGTTTTTTCTTATCATGCAAAAATCCAGAAATAAAAACTCCCAGAATCCTGAAATAGAAACTCCCAGGATCATGTGACGTGTGTCCCTTTCGATATTTCGACGTTCCATGTTTCGGCGTTTTAGCCTTTCAGATTTTCGCATTTCAGCATTTCGCGAGTTCGAATGCTATCGCATTTCCTTCCTTTGACTTTTGATTTCCCGATATCCACTTTTCTCTGATCGACGGTCCCCCGACCTTTCATGATCAGATGATCCTGATCTCATCGGGACTTTACGCTCTGATCGATGACCCACAACCTTTTGTGATTAGACGGTCCTGATCCCATCGAGACTTTGCATTTCACGATTTCGCGTATCGCAATGTCGAAGGTTGGAGCTCCTCCTTTTGTTTGATTCACGAATTTCAAAGGAACTCTCAACGAACCACCATGCAGCTTCAAGTTTGACATTAATGACAAAACCTGTACAACAACCTATGCAAACTGACCAACAAACTCCCCCTTTGGCATTGATGGAAAACTTTAAATATCTTCTCCCCCTTTTGACATCTATGGAAAAGGAATCAACCATACTCCCCCTGAGAAAATAAAAACCACTTGCAAATATGTATCATTTCAGTAGCAACTCCCCCTATCAATAATAGTCAATAAACTTGTGTAGTCTAATTTTATAATGAAGCCCTTGCAATCTTTGAGAATGAAATGAAATTACAGAGGGTAAACCCCCAACTGACCCCTAAGACTTTCAAATTGCATTTTAGGTAAAGGTTTAGTAAATACATCTGCAATCTGATCCTTTGTGACAACATATTCCACTTTAATAACTTTAAACATAACCTGCTCTCTTAGAAAATGAAATTTAATGGGAATATGCTTTGTTTTTGAATGCATAATAGGATTTTTAGAAATACTAATTGCATTGGTATTATCATAGAAGATAGGTATAGGTTCATCATAATGAATATGCATATCTTCCAACATCTGTTTCATCCATATAACCTGAGTTCAACAAGTTGTAGCTGCTATGTATTCTGCTTCAGCAGTAGACAGAGACACTGCTGATTGATTTTTACTTGACCAACTTATAAGACATCCTCCAAGAAAAAATGCTGCTCCACTAGTACTCTTCCTATCATCAACACAATCTGCCCAAACAACATCAGTGAAAGTATATAAATCAAGATGATTACCTGTAGGATACCACAAACCATACTCTTTTGTCCCTTTAAGATATCTGAAAATTCTTTTGACTGCAAGTAGATGAGAAGTTTTTGGTGAAGCCTGAATCCTGCCAACTTGACAAATTGCATGCATCATATCAGGTCTTGTAGCTATAGCATAAGGAAGACTACCAATCATAGATTTGTATACTTTCTGATCAACATCTTTAGTATCATCAAAATTACTTAATTTACATCCAGTAACCATGGGAGTGTCAACTGGTTTAGACTCTTCCATCTGAAATTTCTTAAGCATTTCATTGATATACTTGGTTTGAGAAATGGAAATACCTTTATCAGATTGAGTAATTTGCAAGCCTAATAAAAACTTCATTTCTCCTAGGATGGACATCTCAAACTCTTTCTGCATACTTTCAACAAACTGTTTACTGAGCCTATTATGATCACTACCAAAAATGATATCATCTACATATATCTAAAAAATGATCAAGCTATCATTTTCTTCTTTAATATATATATTACTATCAATGTTACCTTTCCTGAATCCTTGCTTCCTTAAGTAATTGTCAAGTCTGGAATACCAAGCCCTTGGTGCTTGCTTCAAGCCATACAATGCCTTTTTCAACCTGTAAACATATTGTTCTGCTTCTTGTACCTGAAAACCATCTGGTTGTTCCATATATACTTCTTCCTCTAAATCACCATTCAAAAATGCAGACTTTACATCCATTTGGTAAACTTTAATGTGTTTAGAACTGACATAAGCTAGAATCAGTCTAATGGATTCCATTCTTGCAAAAGGAGCAAAAGTTTCTCCAAAATCTATTCCTTCTACTTGTGCATACCCTTTACAAACCAATCTAGCCTTGTTTCTAGTTATTTTACCTGCTTCATCCATCTTATTTTTGAAAACCCATTTAGTCCCCATGACATTCTTATTCAAAGGTCTAGGAACCAATTCCCATGTCTTATTATTTTCTATTTGACTAAGTTCTTCATTCATTGCTTTCATCTAGTACTCATTTTTAATTGCTTTTTCAATATTTTTGGGTTCAATCAGAGAAAGTAAAGATACCTGTTCATGAGTTGAGATGGATTCTTGCCTTCTACTTCTTGTTCCAACACCTGCATTTATGTCACCAATTATCTGTTCTTCAAGGTGATTTTTCTGTATTCTCTTGCTTGGAGTCTTTGATGGAGTCATGCTTTTGGATGGAGTTGTGCCCTATGTCAAAGTAGGAATTAATTGTTCACTGTCAGTAGCCTTAGTTTCTTCTATTTCACTTACCTCATCATTCATTTTATGCTTGTCATCTATCTCATATATTTGATGATTCTTTTGTTTAGATTTAGACTTCAAAAATGAGGACTCATCAAATTTCACATCTATGGCTTCAACTATTTTGTTCAATCTAAAGTTGTAACATTTATAAGATTTCCTTGAACAAAAATACCCAACTAAAATACCTTCATCTGTTCTAGATTCCAACTTACCGAAATGCTTGTCAACTCTTTTGATATAACATTTACTGCCAAAAATTATGAAATGCTTAACACTAGCTGGTCTGCCTTTCCATAACTGATAGGGTGTCTTAAAATGATTGTTTTTCAGCAAGCTTCTATTTAAAATGTGAACAATAGTATGAACAGCTTGAGGCCATAGTATATTACTTAGTTTATATTCATTGAGCATAGTTCTATCCATCTCCATAACAATCCTATTTTTTCTTTCAACCACTCCATTTTGTTGAGGTGGTTCAGTAACAAAAAAATGTCTTCTTATCCCATTTTCATCACAGTATCTGTTGACTTATTTAGACAAAAATTCCCCTCCATTATCTGATCTTAAACATTTAATTTTCATGTCACATTCATTTTCAATTGACTCCTTGAAGGTTTGAAAACAACAAAAAGTTTCAGATTTCTTTTTCAATAAAAACCTCCATGTCATTCTAGTAAAGTCATCCACAAATAGTAGAAAATATCTTTCTCCTTTTAACCCTGCTATTCTCATAGGTCCACAGACATCAACATGTACTATTTCCAATGGTTTAGTTGTTGAATGTTCTTTGGTTTTGAATTTAACTCTAGTTTGCTTACCATGTTGACATTGCTTGCAGACAGAACTTGAAAGATCCTTTATGATAGGTAAATCTCTTATTGCTTCCTTTTTATTCAAATGAATTAGATTTTAAAAGTTAATGTGTCCAAGTCTTTTGTGCCACAACCAACTTTCATCTTCACTCCCAAGATAACATTTTTCTTTTTCTTCATCTAGTATGTAAATGTTGCTTGAAGTTCTTGTGGCTGTTCCAACTAGTTTATTTGATTTTATATCCCTGATTTGACATCCTTTTGAATCAAAAATCATAAAGAGACCTTTATCACAAGTTTGAATTACACTCAATAAGTTGTGTTCCATTTCCTCAACCAATAAGACATTTTCAGCCATGATTTTCTTGTTGTTTAGACATACAGTTCCTTTTCCAACTATCCTAGCTGATTAATCATTTCCAAAGGTGACTGTACCTTCTTTCCCTTCATCTAGTTCAACAAAGAGTTGTTTTCTACCTGTCATATGATTTGAACATCCACTATCCACACCCCATTTTACTTTATGTTCTTCTTGTAGAGATATAGTGCATTTTTCAATGTTCAGATTTTCACTTTTCTTTTTCCAAAATTTGGTTTTTGGATCTGTGTAAGTGGGTTCATTAAATTTCTGAAAACTCATAGGACAATTTCTTGACACATGCCCAAATTTGTTACACTTGTAACATTCTGTCTCATATCTTAAGGTGTCAAATCTGTTGTAAGAGTAGTTCATATTGTTTTGACTAGTTTTAGCTAGTCCTCTTCTATATTCAAAATTAGACCTTTCATGATTGTTATGTGCATTTATCTTTCTTGAAAAAATATTAAAAAAAGCAGCCTTATGTCCATACTTATAACAAAAGAAACAGTGGCCTTCAAACCTATTTTGATATCTTCCATAACTTCTTCTATGCACTGTTGAACCCTGATTTTCTTCTTGCCTTTTTGGTTCCATCTTCTTGCTAGTAATTTTCTCATGATTATCGTCTGTACCTGCTTTCTCAACACTTGAACTAGAACATCCATTAGTTACTGTAGATTTATAACCAATTTCAGTCTTATCATATGTTTTTCTTTGACTAATAATAATTTGACTAACACTTGAAAACTCCGATTCATGTTATTTTCTTGTACTTTCTTTCTTAATGAGACTACTTCAATTTTTAAACCTTCATTTTCCGTATCCTTTTCTGCAAGCATTTTAGTTAGAGACTCTTCAGTCACTCTAGCCTCTTCTATTTTAAGTTTTAAGTCAACTACCATGATTTCATTGCTATCAATCAAACCATTTGATTTCAATAATTCAAATTCTAGATTCTCAATTTCTCTTTTAAAATGTTTGCATTCCCTTCTCACTTTTCTTAATTCACTTAAAGCACTTACCAGTTCAACTTCTAGATCAACTTCATCTTCTTTTTCTTCACCAGACTGATCATCTTTTTTTTCTATATCCATAAAAAGTTTTACATCTGAACTGTCATCACTCTCACCAGATTATGAAATATCACTGTCATCTTTTATACACATGCTTTTCTTTTTGTAAGTTTTTCTTTGAAAAAACTTCTTATGTCTATTCTTGAATTCCTTAGATTTTCTATCACTGTCTTCTTCATTATCAGTATACTTATTGCAAGGACACTTAGATGCAAAATGTCCTATTCTACCACAACCAAAGCATTTCTTAGGAAGCTTACCTTTATACTTGTCAGCGCCTCTTTTCAGATTTTTAACAAAATTTGCTTCTTCCACATCACCTTCTGACTCCTCATGACTGTTGATTTCTTCTTCAACCTTTCTTATCTTTCTTTGCTACCTTGAAAGTTTCTTCTTTCCTGAAATAATTCTCACCAGAGGTTCTCATCTCATATGTTGTTAGTATTCCATGTAATTCATCCATTTCTAAAGTATCAAGATCTGTTCTTTCTTCTAATGCAGATATTTTTGAATCAAATCTTGCAGGAAGTGATCTAAGTACCTTTTGCACAATAATATTATTATTAACTATTTCTCCTAGACCTCTCATGGTATTAACAACTTCATCAATACGAAAAAAGTAGATAGCTATATCTTCAGATTCTTCCATTTCCAGGCTTTCAAATTGACTTCTATATGATTGTAGCTTAGCACTCTTTACCTTAGTGTCTCATTCATATAAATTTTTCAATTTATCCCATATTTCTTTTGACGATGCACAATGCATAACTTTAACAAATTCTGACCCTACTAGACCTCTTAGTATTGCATACATAGCTTTGGAATTACTCTCATAGAGTCTCTTACCTGTAGCATCTATTGGAATGGTTGCTGGGAATTTATATTCATTTAGTACAACTTGCCAGATATATACTCCTTGAGTTTGTAAAAACAACTTCATCCTGATACTCCAAAAAGCATAATTATGACCATCAAATAAAGGCAATCCATGTTTTGTAAATTTTGACTTCTTATCCATTATGAATGATAAAAAAATTTCAGTGGTTAAAAACTGATATCTTGAAGTAACCTCGCTCTGATACCAATTGTTGAACAGGATAAGTCAAATGAGACAGGGGGGGTGAATTAGTTGTATAAAATTTCTTTCATTTTATAAGAAGATTACTTATTAATCAATAAATCATGTCTTTAACATTTAACTTGTAGTAATACATTTAACCAATAAATATACAATCACATAAATGAAACAGTGACATAGTGATTTTTCATGAGGAAACCCAAAAGGGAAAAACCTCTTCTTCTTATGAATGAAAGGCAAGCTCCAACTCCTCTTTACATTATTATTTTGTCTGAGCTACAACCCAGATGAGGCTGCTACCTCTGTTTCTTCAGCACCTACTGAATGGAAGCTACAACTCCCAGATGTACAAGCACCAACTTGTACAGGAGACTTTTACAGTCTCCCCTTGCTCCTCCCTACCACCCTGAAATCATTCTCTGTCACTAAGAACCTACAAACCAATTCTTTATCTTCTCTGTCAAAGATTAAGAATTCAAATCCTCTCTGCACAATTCATTCTTGACCAGACCACTTAGATTTATCAATATGTGTATGTGTCTTCCCTCCTCTGTCTTTTCTCTTCCTCAAATTTTACAGAGCCATATCTCCCATAATCCTCTCTTTTTCTTTTCTTGCAACATTCACTTTATATATCTTCCTGTATCATCAGCACATACAATCAAACCCTCGGGCTTCAAAGAATCAGTTACAATAACTGAATAACTTCCTTACTGTAATTATTATTGGCCAAGGCATCAAGACGAACAATATCCACATGATCAGTTTAAACATTTAACTAGCACCGTTCGATGAACATACATCTGTTTTAATTTTTCAGCATGGAATAACCCTTGAGTGCTTTGGCAAACCACTTGTGCTAACCCATATGTCCATTGGCCGTGACCACAGGTTAATCAAAATGCATTTTACATTTCGCATTTCGGAAATTTAGCAATTCTGTGTTGAAGAGTCTTGACACTTCAAGTTACAAAACCTGAAATGATCTGATGGCTTCACATTTGATATGGTGGACATAGATCAGATGGTTCTCATTAACTTCTCGAGGACAGATCAACGGTCATATACAACTCTTATATTACTCCTCCAATGCTTAATGCAATAGATATGACTTAATCATTCATCGAGATGGATGGCTGTCATGGTTTCGGTATTTCAGCATTCGGGACTTTGTGATGTTGAAGTTTTTGCTTACCATGCAAAAATCCTGAAATAGAAACTCTCGGAATCATGTGACGTGTGTCCCTTTTGGTATTTCGACATTCCATGTTTCGGAATTTTAGCCTTTCATATTTCGGCATTTCGGATTTTCGCATTTCATCATTTCGCGAGTTGGAATGCTATCACATTTCCTTCCTTTGACTTCTGATTTCCCGATATCCACTTTTCTCCGATCAACGGTCCCACAGCCTTTCATGATAGTATTTGATCTTCCATTTCTTGGATATCTTCTAGTCCCACAAGGAACCTATCCTCAAGCCGATCCCAAATCAAAGGCTTCCGACATGGTTGCCCATAAAGAAACTCAAAAGGAGCCATCTTAATGGTGCTTTGGTAACTGTTGTTATATGCAAATTATGCCAGTGGCAAGAATTCTTCCCAACGCTTTTGTTGGTCCATCATGTACATGTGCAACATGTCTTCCAAGATTTGGTTTGTTCATTCAGTCTGCCCATTTGTCCCCGGGTGATACAAAGTACTAAATATAAGTTGGGTTCCCAAGGCCTCTAGGAAACTAGTCCAAAATCATGTAGTAAACATCGATCGTCGATTGGATATAATCCTCTTAGGCATGCCATGCAACATCACAATCTCATTGATGAAAACTCTAGCTATGTTAGGTTCCTGATACATTGTATGCACAGGAATAAAATGAGCACTCTTCCTTAGAGTGTCGACTACCACAAAAATCGAGTCGTGTCTCCTTGCCCTCAGTGGCAATCCAACAACGAAATCCATTGAAATAACCTCCCATTTCGATTTTGGAATATCATGTGGTTGTAGTAATCCTTTTGCATGTCTATGTCTAGCCTTTACCTGTTGACATTCTAGACATATGGCCACATAGTTGACTATGTCTGCCTTCATTCCTTTCCATAAGAATAAGGGTTTAAGGTTCGCCCTCATCTTCCTGATTCCCAGGTGAGCAATGTACACTGCTCTGTGAGCCTCATTTAGGATCAAAATCCTCAAATTTTCGTTCAGTGGTACGTAAATTCGATTTTCAAATCTCATTATTCCATCATAGTCCAACGTAAATCCTTCAAACCTTGGTACCATCATTGTGTTTTGTCCGATAAAATCTTTGACCTCTTTGTACATGTCATCGTCGCACTGTAAAGCTAGAATATTTTCACGTAGATTCATCTGAAGAGGCAACACCGAAAAGATGCGTGGTATCCGAATCAATGGATCTTCCACTCGGTTCATTGTTCCCTTTATGTAAGTAATCTCGAAATCGTACTTGCTAAGCAATTCTGACCAACATCGTTGTCGTGTGTTCAATTTGCTTATGTAAATATGTGTTGTAGTACACATTGGTTTGTCTTTAGTTCAAATTTTCTTCCAACAAGGTAGTGTCTCCAAAACTTCAAGGGATATACAATGGCTAACAACTCCAAATCATGTGTCACATAGTTCTCCTCATTCCTTCTCAGTTTCCTCGAGATGTAAGCGATCACTCGACCGTCTTGCATCAAGACTCTGCCTAAGCCTTCCTTGGATGCGTCAGTTCACACCAACAAGTCCATGTCCATGTCAGGAACCTTTAGTATTGGTGTTGTTTTCAATAGATCCTTGAGCCTCCAAAATTCTTCTGCACATCTCTCGGTCCAAACAAATTTCTTATTCTTCTTTTGCAATTCCGTGATCGGATTTTCTATCTTCAAAAATCCCTCGACAAACCATCGATAGTATCCTACTAAAACCATTAAGCTATGCACTTCCGGGACATTCCTCGACACAGTCCATCCCATAATAACCTCAACCTTTGTTGGGTCCATGATGATACATTCATCAGAGATGGCATGCCCTAAGTAGTGAATCTTCGATTGATAAAACGAGCATTTTGAAAACTTCCCATATAATTTTTTCTCTCATAGAAACCGTAGTACCAAGCGCAAGTGCTCGTTATGCTCCTCCATCGTTTGAGAGTAAATCAAAATATCGTCAATGAATACTTGGGTGAACTTGTCCAAGTACTTGTGGAACACCCTGCTCATCAACTCATAAATATCCTTGGGGTGTTTGCCAGTTCAAATGGTAAAACAATAAACTCATAATCTCCAAACCTCATCTTAAAGGTGGTCTTAGGGACATCATCCTCCTTGATCCATAAATGGTGATACCTTGATCGAAAATCGATCTTGGAAAACACCATTGCACCCTTCATCTGATCAAATAGATCATCAATACTTGGCAATGGATATTGATTCTTTATTGTTTCCTTGTTTAATTGATGGTATTCAATGCAGAGTCTCCATGGCACATCCTTATTTCATATGAATATAATAGGTGCACCCCACGGTGACACACTCAGACGTATAAGGCCCAGGTCCAACAACTCCTTCAGTTGCATTCTCAACTCCTGTAACTTCGGGGTCAACATCCGATAAGGTGTTCTTTCTATTGGTTCAGTCCTTGGTATCAGGTTTATGGTAAACTCCAATCCCCTCTTTGGCGGCATCCCAGGTAACTCCTCCAGGAATATGTCTGCAAACTCTCTCACCACAGGAATGTGTTCTAGACCTTCTATTACTCCCTTCTCATTTAACGCAAGGATCGCATAAAGCTTACATCCCTTGCACATGATATTTCGTAACTGAAAGGAATAGATAAGCCTTAGGGAAACTCCCTTGTTCTAACCTACAATCACGTGTCTCTATCCCTCATCATCGACCAACCTCAACCGTTTCGTCTTGCAATTGAGTATCGCCTCATGCAATTCCAACTAGTCCATACTGATCATGACGTCATAAGATCCTAATATCATGATGTACAGTTTGGCCCTAGTGAAAAACTCTCCTAGGTTAAGGAGACATCCCATAACGTTTCCTCCAACCTTTTTTTTGGCTCCCAAAGCCATCTCTACAAAGCTAAACTCATCCTGTTCGATTTCCTTTACCTTAATCCTTTTTAGCACTGCACCAGAGATGGAATTGTTGGTAGCACCAGGATATATCAAATTATAAGGTTCTGGTCAGCGACGGTACCTAATGTCTCGAGCACAATTGACTAGTGCTCTACCTGACAGTTATCCACCGCTGCATGAATCGGATGGTCCTTGCCCAAAACTCCCATAGTAGTGGGTGCAGCTGATCCAGATTCCCTGACACTTTCTTCTCGGCAGTAATGCTGGTAATGTGGCTCCCCAAAATACAACACACTTTCTTTGGTCTAGTAATCCTGGTACCCGAAGTAGAAGTTGAATTCTCACAATAAGGACAAACTCAAACTTGTTGACCTTAATTTTCTGGGTAATTTGGTGCGGAGCATACCTAAGTATCTCCAAAACGGGCCTCGTACTCGGGCATCATGCAACTGACTTGTCGTAAGGTGTCAAACTTATTGAGCTGACGTTCAATGAATTCCTAAAAAAAAAAACCTCTCCTATAACCATTCCTCGAAAAATTCCCATGAGACATCGTCCACGACCATGTTCAAATGTGGCAGGCGCATCTTCCACCATAGAAGAATGCTCCCCTTCATTTGAAAGTCCACCATGTAGACCTTCATGCTGGAGGTCGTAATCGCGAAGCGTGAAGAACAACACCTTGCTCTACAATCGTGCCTCAATGATACAACCATCTGCAACACTTCTGGACAAACTCAACTCTCTCGAGTTCTTGGTGGATGCTAACGATACTATCTATGGCGCATTGTGGACCCTCAGGGGTATAGGTGCCCTGGCCTCATCTCAGTACCGATGGTCAATCAAGGCCCCTTGACATTACCTGGAAGGACCTTGTTAGACCATGATCGTCCCTTACAACAAGTGAATCTATCCCAAGGACTTGTTCTTCCCCTTGGGTGTTCAACTTCGAGGGTGTTGGAACTTTTGGAGGTGGCACACCTCTTTCCACGACACCACGTTGTGAACCTCTAAAATGTCCTCTAAATGCGATCACCACATGGGCACGTTAAGGTTTTTAATTAACGCAAGGGTTAATACTCATGAGTTTACTGCAGTGGAAATCCTGGTGATCCATAGTCGCAGGGTTGAACCTGCTTTGATGCCATATGTAACGACCCCATCGTTACGACTACAAGCGAAGCAGAAGTGATTTTTTTTTTGTTTTAGGCAGGAAGGCAACGATGAAAACAATTTAACAACACAAGATGATGAAGAACACACACACATCGATCAAGCAACAAACAACAATGACTCAATGCACTAGCACAACGAGCAACGGAGCAAAACATGCATAGATAGAAAATAGAAACGACTACCCGCTCGTCACAAACATGATGAAACCCATAGGCTAAGGGACCACATACACATTCCTGACACAATGGTCTCGACGACCAAAAACTAGAACCTCAAGGGCACGCAAACCTAATGCATGAAGGCATTACAATCCAAGCACCAAACACAAGCTTACAATGGACAACTAAACCTACCACGGGACGCACAGACTCCGGCTAGGACATCATTCTCCTCTATCCAATAGGGAACACCATGATCCCCTCATCAGGAATCATACCATCCCCAGACAATAGGCGCAACAATAACCCTGGTGAAAAAATATCCCATTTGGACCATAGACTCAAGATAAATCCACGTGCTAGGAGACCAAAATATCTGACAAGAAGATGATACCCACACATCCCAGCAATAGGTTGACAAGATGCAAGAGGACTACACTCAAAAGGAAAAGTGCAAGATATTACTTGACTCAACAAACAACCCAACCATTAATTGATAAGTAAGATGTCTAAGTGGGAAGGTTGGAATGTTACCAAGCTACTAAGGTCATAAAAGTTATCATAATGCAAACTAAGATAGGCACTTAACCAAATAAAATATGCTTATCAACAATTATAAAATTTCTATTAAAATAAGTGAACTACTTAACATTTTAAAGGTGCTCCACGCTGCTTAAAAAATTAATTGACATGGTTGTTTAAATAGGGCTAATCCTTAATGATATCGATGTCTATAATTAATGCTACTTCAATGCTAAATTTAATGCTATTTTAATTGTCGTTTTGCGATTATAAATAAAAGCCATTTCGACTCTATTCAAAGAAATTTTAATGATATCTCATTGTTCATAAATCAATGTATTTTTAGAGCCATTCAATGCAGTTTGATGCTATTTGGCTGTTTGAAAATAATTGTCATATCAATGCTAAACAAACTATTTTGCGATCTATGCAATACTACCTATCAAATCGTGGACGTATCACGTTGTCTATTAACAAGATATTTTCCAAAATAGTAATCGCCCGGGGATAGTAATTCATGTTACTGTATCTAAATACAAAGGAACGCGGTCAACCACAACATGCTTTCTAAAAAGGTAATAATTTGTTGTGTAAAGTAAACATAAATTTACCATTGTTGTAGAAACTATTGTGTAAATTATACATTGGTTGTTGAACATTAATAAAAACTTGTAGTCTATTATAAAGACTTGTTGTCAGTTGTATATGATGATGTTCAACATATTTACTGTCGGCATAAATAAATACAAACATTGTTAAAACATCAAGGGAAATTTCACTGGTAATGAAGAATACATCAACGAAGGTACTGTGACCATGGGAAAATTGCTAAATTCGTGGTTCAATAAATATGGTAGGTCACAGTCAAAAGGCATGTCATTTGGGATGAATCACAGAGAAAAAATAACCCATGATGTTTATCATTTACATACCTAGAATCGTAGAGGCAACAACAAGATGATGCAGTCAAATCTAAAATGAAATCGCAGAGGTGAAATGCCATAATCTTTGCAATTTCTGCAAGGTCTCAAACGTAGGGAGGAAGCTGGGTAGTGTGCCACGAAACTCATAATGTGGATACTGAGTATATGTGCCAAGAAAAAACGTGGGTATGCTGGGTAAAATGCAGTCAAATTTATGGTGAAAATGCAGTGGTAGAAACGATTTGTAAAAGACTACTTTGTAAGACGAATTGGTGGGGAAAAGAAAAAAACCAAAGGTAACAGGATTTGGTAAGGAAACAAAAAAATGAAATGCCAATGGCCTTAAAGGATAACCTGCTGACCAACGCCAGGAAGATACCCAAGGTAAATAAATGTATGAAAACACAGTCAAAATCAAATAGCAAACATATCTAAATTCTAGCGACGTCATTAAATTAAAGCACGTGTATCATTGAAGAAAAACATTTTCTACTAAATAACGATTTTGCTGTCTAAGAAATAAAGAATTTGTTTTCTATATGAATATAATAGATTAGTTGTCTATCATATTAATTTCGCAGTCTCACGGCATTTTCAATTGCTATCAATAAAATATCATTATCTCCGTCACACTTATATGTAAAGATTTGTTGTCAATAAATATTAAGATCGTTGTCCAATCATAAGTTTAATGTAAAATAAATCACTTCTCTAGACACTAAGTCGTTTCTCTGATAATTAAATTCGCAGAGAGTCTACAAATCAAATGTTGGGTGATTCGTGGAGTAAGGGATGGGGTTAATGCCAATAAAATCGAGGAGCAAAAGTGGTCTGTAAAACGATAATAGAAGAGTTAATCATTCTAAGATACATCAAGTTGAGCATTGAGGAAAGGCAGAGGTAATCAATCAATGGAAGGTGCAAGACCATCAATCAACCAGGAACAATCAACAGGGGTAGACAGTTGGGAAAACACATCCCTCACTCATCATCCATGCACAGAAAAGAAGAGAATTAGAATCTATAGGTCGCTATGCACCGAAGTGACAACCATCGATTCGGCTCCTAGACGACTGCTCAAGCGTGGACTAACAAACTAGGGATGAGGACGAAGTAAAAAGCACAACTCTTCACAACAAATCAATAAAATCAATAGGACAGTCACAACATTCAGGGATCGAATGCCAAGGGAATCAATTCAAGCAACGAGCTTAAGGTTATGGGGAATTTAAGTTCTCAATTAAAATGTTACGTCAAACACCTTCTTTACAAAATTAAAAGTACAGAAATGAAAGCATAAGGTCATAATAATCCACCATGCAGAATAAAAGAAAGCATGTTGTAGCCCAAGGTGACAACTCCGAGTTGTTGTCCCGCGCTCCCTCTTGTCAACTGATGATACTTCACCGGTACCTCCCATCCAATGCTAGGGGTAATCTTCTTCCCCCTTAGCCCCCCGAGCCACAAATGGGCCACACACACTAAACCAAGGAACAACTAGCTCCCAACTCGCCTCGCAAGGCCGAGATACCACTCCTCACAGAGCTGGGTATCCCAACTCCCACAAGATAAGTCGATCAAGTCTAAAATTTTGCAGCATAACGTTACACATAATAGAAGAGATCCATCCTCCTCCTCCTCCCTCCTTTATATTGAGTTTCTAAGTCCATTTTTTCCCAAATTCCCATTTAATTTATTGTTCAATAATTTAATTCAAAAAAATCCTCCTCGTACATGTGTCACCCATCACCTTCTTTGCACCAGAAATTAATTTCATTAATTATTTAATCACTCCTATTTCCCTCACCTACCTAAAATCATTCCTATAATCACTCCTAGGTGTCCCCATATTCCCTTACACATTTTAATGACTTACTCCCTTACTAATTTACTAGTTGAGTTAAATTTAGAAAATTCTTAAAGGCAAGATTCCTTGCTAAGTTAGTCATTCTGCTTTTTCCTTATGTTTCCCCCTTTTCCCCTTAGTTTCCTAATTCTTTTAAATTTCCCTCTTTCCCTTTTTATCTAAAACTCAAATTAGCAAGTGTAAGAAATTACCTCTTTCCCCTTTTTCTTTTTAATTAATAAATTTTTAATTAGCATAAGTAACAAAACAACTATTTCCCTTTTTGTTAAAAATGTGATCCCCCAAAGTAATTTGATTTTTTATAATTTAAATGAATGGCTTACCCATTTCTCTTCACATGTTTAACGATGATTATCATTATATATATACCACAAGTATCACTTAGACCTAGATTTTATTTTCCTAGGTTGGGCGACATTTTATTAGGAAAATTGTTTTTAAATATTTGTTATCACATTATTCATTATAAGGCCATCTAGGTTTAATAACTTATTAGTTAACATCCCGATGTGCCCTTCAGGATGCACTAGGTGCTCTAAGGGTGCCACTCGCCTCATTATGTTTCCCTTGCGCGATGTGCCCTTCAGGACGCACTACGTGCTCCAAGGGTGCCACTCACCTCATTCTTTTTTTCTTCTGTGACGTGCCCTTCAGGACACACTACATGCTCCAAGGGTTCCACTCACCTCATTCCATTTTTCTTGCATGATGTGCCCTTCAGGATGCACTACGTGCTCCAAGGGTGCCACTCGCCTCTTGATTGACTTGGTAGACATCAAAAACCCATGGACTCAATACTCTATCAGGTGATCTTGTGGGAGACTAAGGGCATATAAGGAATAAGGCCCCTTCCTTATTTCACACCCCTTAGAATCGTCATGAGCTACTGTTGTAGTCTACCCTCATGACATCGTGGGTCTTCTCGAACTAGGTAATCGCTAACATACAGTTTGAACCACGGCGGGAGTGCTAGTAGTCTGTGGCAGGGTTGATGTCCACACCTCTCCCTCAACGTCTCTGGTAGTCATGTGTGATCCCTCTAATGCACATTTGAGTCTGGTCAAAAAGCTATCGTCAGCCTGCATCATCAACAAATCATGTCAGAAATAAAATCCATAATCAAAACATCTAATAAGATGCACATAAGTCATATATATACAACAATCAAACACCAATAGTCCACTCCCTGACTTGATCTAGAGTCCAAGGGTTTCATCGATGCCTCTGCATCCTCAGGGTCCAAAATATTACACACTCAGGAGAAACGAGTCAATAGCACTTGTCTATATCAATACAACAAAATAACATGTCATCTTATCCATAATGCCTCATAATCATAATCAAATGCCCGATAGTATAATAATCCAGATCACTTGCAAGAAAGTGTCCTCAAATAATAAGTTCGCTCAGTGTGGGCAAGAGCGAGATGTTACATACACCTCCTTTTGGTCTAAACTTCATCGTGAAGTTTCAAAATATATAAGTGTCAAAATAATGTGTATCACAGTATCATAAGTCTATCTATCCAACAAAAATGGAAACTACTGGCGCATATCATATGCGTCCTCCGAGGTCACCGAGTGCGAAGTATAGTTGTCCCACTAGACCTTGACCTAATCTACTATTCGACATCGCAGTTGTCGAATGCGATGATATAGGATCCGGATCGGCTCAGCTGTGAGAACCCCCTCATCCAATACCTGTAAGGAAATCATGTCAATAACATGTGTAGGATCACTAATATAATGTCTCGAAAGAGATACGTGAAAAACATCGTGCATGCGCCTCTAAGAATCAGGCAAGGCTAGTCAATAGGCCGCAAGCCCCTTACTTTACACAATATTGAAATGTCCCATGAACCTATGAGAGATTTTATCTCCCTTCACAAGCTTGATTGAAATTTTATGTGGTTTTACCCGCAAGAAGAATCGATCACCAACTTCATAATTATGGTCGACACGGTGCGCATCGACATGAGTCTTTTGTTGATCCTACGCTTCTTTGATCCTTTGTCTTATTGCTTGAATTTGATCTTCCATTTCTTGGATCAATTCTGGTCCCACAAGGACCCTATCCTCAAGCAAATCCCAACTCAAAGGCATCTGACATGGTCACCCATAAAGAAACTCGAAAGGCACCATCTTAATGGTGCTTTGGTAACTATTGTTATATGCGAATTCTACTGGTGGCAAGAATTCTTCCCAACACTTTTGTTGGTCCATCACGTACATGTGAAACTTGTCCTCCAAGATTTGGTTTGTTCATTCAGTTTTCCCATTTGTCCCCGGGTGATACATAGTACTAAAGTTAAGTTGGGTTCCCAAGGGCTCTAGGAAACTAGTCCAAAATCGTCCAGTAAACATCGATCGTTGATCAAATATAATCCTCTTAGGCACACCATGTAGCATCACAATCTCATTGATGAAAACTATAGCTATTTCAGGTTCCTGATACGTCATAAGGACAGGAATAAAATGAGCACTCTTCCTTAGAGTGTTGACTACCACAAAAATCAAGTTGTGTCTCCTTGATGTCAGTGGAAATCCAACAATGAAATCCATCGAAATAACCTCCCATTTTGATTCTGGAATAGTGTGTAGTTGTAGTAATCCTGTTGGATGTCTATGTTCAGCCTTTACCTACTGACAGTCTATACATCTGGCCAGATAGTTGACTATGTCTACCTTCATTCACTTCCAGAAGAATAAGGGTTTAAGGTCCACCCTCATCTTCATGACTCTCGAGTGAGAAATGTACACTGCTCTGTGAGCCTTGTTTAGGATCAAGATCCTCAACTCATCATTCGTTGGTACGTAAATTAGATTTTCAAATCTCAGTAGTCCATTGTCGTCCAACGTAAATCCTTCAAACCTTGGTACCATCATTGTGTTTTGTTCGATAAAATCCTTGACCTCTTTGTACAAGTCATTGTTGCACTGTAAAGCTAGAATAGTTTCATGTATATTCATCTGAAGAGGCAACACTAAAACAATGCGTGGTCTCCTAATCAATGCATCTTCCACTCGATTCATTGTTTCCTTTATGTAAGTAATATTGAAATCGTACTTGCTAAGCAATTTCGACCAACATTGTTGTCACGTTCAGTTCACTTGCATAAATGTGTGTTGTAATCGACAGTGGTCCATCTTTAGTTCAAATTTCTGTCCAACAAGGTAGTGTCTCCAAACCTTCAAGGCATATACAATGGCTAACAACTCCAAATCATGTGTCACATAGTTCTCCTCATGCCTTCTCATTTTCCTCGAGATGTAAGAAATCACTTGACCGTCTTGCATCAAGACTCCGCCTAAGCCTTCCTTGGATGTGTCAATTCACACTAGGAAGTCCACATCCATGTCAAGGACCTTTAGTATCGGTGTTTTTGTCAATAGATCCTTGAGCCTCCAAAATGCTTCCACACATCTCTCAGTCCAAACAAATTTCTTGTTCTTCTTTTGCAATTTCGTGATCGGATTTGCTCTCTTCGAAAATCCCTCGATGAACTATTGATAGTATCCTACCAAAACCATGAAGCTATGCACTTCCAGGACATTCGTCAACGCATACCATTCCATAATGGCCTTGACCTTCGCTGGGTCCACAACGATACATTTGTTGGAGATGGCATGCCCTAAGTAGTGAATCTTTGATTTATAAAAGAAGCATTTGGACAACTTCCCATACAATGATTACTCTTGCAGACATTATAGTACCAAGTGCAAGTGCTCGTCATGCTCCTCTGATGTTCAAGAGTAAATCAAAATATCATCAATGAATACTTGGATGAACTTGTCCAAGTACTCATAGAACACCCTATTCATCAACTCATAAATACCCCTAAGGTGTTTGTCAGTCCAAACGGTAAAACAATAAACTCGTAATGTCCAAACCTCGTCTTAAAAGCAGTATTAGGGATTCCATACTCCTTGATTCGTAACTGGTGATACCTTGATCGCAAATCAATCTTGGAAAACACCGTCACACCCTTCATCTGATCAAATAGATCATCAATCCTTGGCAATGGATATTGATTATTTATCATTGCCTTGTTCAATTGAAGTAAGTCAATGCAGAGTCTCCATGACCCATCCTTCTTTCGTATGAAGATAACATGCACACCCCACAGTGATACACTCGGACGTATAAGGCCCAGGTTCAACAACTCCTTCAGTTGCATTCTCAACTCCTATAACTCCCAGTTCGACATCCGATAACGCGTTCTTTCTATCGGTTCAGTCCCTGGTTTCAGGTCTATGGTAAACTCCAATCCCCTCTCTGGCAGAATCCCAGGTAACTCCTCCGGGAATACGTCCAAAAACTCTCTCACCATAGGAAGGTGTTCTAGACCTTCCGCTACTCCCTTCTTGTTTAACACAAGGATCGCATAAAGCTTACATCCCTTGCACATGATCTTTCGTAACAAAAAGGAAGAGATAAACCTCAAGGAAACTCCCTTGTTCCGACCTACAATCATGCGTCTCTATCCCTCATCATTGACCAAGCTCAACCGTTTTGTCTTATAGTTGAGTATCCCCTCATGCGATTCCAACCAGTACATACCGATCACAACGTCATAAGATCCTAAGATCATGATGTACAGGTTGGCCTTAGTGAAAAACTCTCATAGGTTAAGGGTACATATCGTAACCTTTCATCCAACCTTTTGTTTGGCTCCTGAATCCATCTCTACAAAGCTAAACCCATCTTGTTCGACTGCCTTTACCTTAATCCTTTTTAGCACTCCATTAGAGATGGAATTGTCGATAGCAACAGGATATATCAAATACTAAGGTTCTGGTCAGTGATGGTACCTGATGTCTCGAGCACAGTTGACTAGTGCTCTGCCTGACAGTTATTTACCGCTGCATGAATCTGATGGTCCTTGCCCAAAACTCCCACAGTAGTGGGTGCGGCTGATCCAAATTCTCTGACACTTTCTTCTGGGAAGTAATGTTGGTAATGTGGCTCCCCACAATCCAACACACTTTCTTCGGTCCAGTAATCCTGGTATCCGAAGTAGAAGATGAATTCTAACAATAAGGCCAAACTTGAACTTCTTGACCTTAATTTTCTAGGTAATTTGGTATGGAGCATACCGAAGTAGCTCCACAATGGGCCTTTTACTCAGGCACCGTGCGACTGCCTTGCCACAAGGTGTCGAACTCGTTGAGTTGACGCTAAATGCATTCCTCAGAAAGATACCTCTCCTAGAACCGTTCCTCAAATAGTTCCCATGACATGTCATCTACGACCATGTTCAAATGTGGTAGGAGCATCTTCCACCATAGAAGAACGCTCCCCTTCATTTGAAATTCCACCATGCAGATCTTCATGTGGAGGTCATAATCGCGAAGCATGAAGCACAACACCTTTCTCTACAATTGTGCCTCGACGGTATAGCCATCTGCGACACTCGTGGACTCGAGAACTCAACTCTCTCGAGTTCTCGATGGATGCTAATGGTACTATCTATGGCACGTTGTGGACCCTCAGGGGTATAGGTGCCCTGGCCTCATCTCAGTACCAATGGTCAATCAAGGCCCCTTGACATTACCTAGAAGGGCCTTGTCATACCATCATCATCCCTTACAACAAGTGAATCCAACCCAAGGACTTGTTCTTCCCCTTGGGGTTTAACTTAGAGGATGTAGGAACTTCTAGGGACATCGCACCTCCTTCCACGACACCACGTTATGAACCTCTAACACGTCCTCTAAATGCGATCACCACATGGACACATTACGGTTTTTAATTAACGCAAGGGTTAATACTCATGGGTTTATTGCAATGGAAAGCCTGGCGATCCACGGTTGCAGGTTTGAACCCGCTCTGATACCATATGTAACGACCCCATCGTTACGACTACAAGCAAATAAGAAGTGATTTTTTTTTTGTTTTAGGTAGGAAGACAACGACGACAATAGTTTAACCACACAAGCTGACGAAGAACACATGCATGCCGACCAGGCAACAAAAAACAATGACTCAATCCACTAGCACAATGAGAAACGGGGCGAAACATGCATAGATAAAAAATAGAAATGACTACCCACTCGTCATAAACATAATGACGCCTACAGGCTAAGGGACCACATCCACATTCCCGACACAATGGTCTCGATGACCAAAAACTAGAACCTCAAGGGCACGCAAACCCAACGCATGAAGGCATTACAATCCAAGCGCCAACAACAAGCTTACAATGGAAAACTACACCTACCACGGGATGCACAGACTATGGCTAGGACATCATTCACCTCTATCCAATAGGGCACACCATGATCCCCTCATCAGGAATTATGCCATCCCCAGATGATAGGGGTGACAATAACCCTGGCGCAAACATATCCTATATGGACCGTAGACTCAATATAAATCCACATGCTAGGAGACCGAAAAAACTGACAAGAAGATGATACCAACACATCCCAGCAATAGGTCAACAAGACACAAGAGGACTACACTCAAAAGGAAAAGAGCAAGATATTACTCGACTCCGCCAACAACCCAACCATTAATTGATAAGTAAGATGTCTAAGTGCGAAGGTTGGACTGTTACCAAGCTACTAAGGTCATAAAAGTTATCATAATGCAAACTAAGATAGGCACTTAACCAAATCAAATGCACTTATCAACAATTATAAAATGTCCATTAAAATAAGTGAACTACTTAACATTTTAAAGGTGCTTCATGCTGCTTAAAAAAATAATCGACATGGTTGTCTAAATAGGGCTAATCCTTAATGAGATCGATGTCTATAATTAATGCCACTTCAATGCTAAATTTAATGCTATTTTAATTGGTGTTTTGTGGTTATAAATAAAATCCATTACGATGCTATACAAAGAAATTTTAATGCTATCTCATTGTTCATAAATCAATGTATTTTCAGATCCATTCAATGCAATTTGATGCTATTTGGCTGTTTGAAAATAATTGTCATATCAATGCTAAACAAACTATTTTGTGGTCTATCCAATACTACCTATCAAATCGCAAATGCATCACATTGTCTATTAACAAGATATTTGCCAAAATAGTAATCGCCTTGGGATAGTAATTCGTGTTACTGTATCTAAATACAAAGGAACGTGGTCAACCACCCCATGCTTTCTAAAAAGGTAAGAATTTGTTGTGTAAAATAAACATAAATTTACCATTGTTATAGAAACTATTGAGTAAATTATACATTGGTTGTCGAACATTAATAATAACTTGCAGTCTATTATAAAGACTTGATGTTAGTTGTATACAATGATGTTCAACATATTTACTGCCGGCATAAATAAATAAAAATGTTGTTAAAACATCAAGATAAATTTCACTGGTAATGAAGAATACATCAACGTAGGTACTGTGACCATGGGAACATTGCTAAATTCGTGGTTCAATAAATATGGTAGGTTGCAGTCAAAAGGCATGTCATTTGGGATGACTTGCAGAGAAAAAATAACCCATGTTGTTTATCATTTACATACTTGGAATCACAGAGACAACAACAAGATAACGTTGTCAAATCTAAAATGAAATCATAGAGGTGAAATGCCAGAATATTTGCAATCTGTGCAAGGTGTCAAACGTAGGGAGGAAGTTGGGCAGTGTGCCATGAAATTCATAATGTGGAGACTGAGTATATGTGCCAAGAAACAACGTGGGTATGTTGGGTAAAACAAGTCAAATTTATGGTGAAAATGCAGTGGTAGAAATGATTTGTAAAACACTGCTTGGTAAGACAAATTGGTGGGGAAAAGAAAAAAAACTGAAGGTAACAGGATTTGGTAAGTAAAAAAAAAAACGAAATGCCAATGGCCTTCAAGGATAACCCACTGACCAACGCAAGAAAGATGCCCAGGATAAATAAATGTATGAAAACGTAGTCAAAATCAAATAGCAGACATATATGAATCCTAGCCACATCATTAAATTAAAGCATGCGTATCATTGAAGAAAAACGTTGTCTACTAAATAACGATTTTGTTGTCTAAGAAATAAAGAATTTGTTGTCTATATAAATATAATAGATTAGGTGTCTATCAGATTAATTTCATAGTCTCATGGCATTTTCAATTGCTATCAATAAAATATCATTATCTTCGTCACACATATATGTAAATATTTGTTGTCAATAAATATTAAGATCGTTGTCCAATCATAAGTTTAATGTAAAATAAATCACTTCTCTGGACACTAACTCATTTCTTTGATAATTAAATTCACAAAGAGTCTGCAAATCAAATGTTGGGTGATTCATGGAGTATGGGCTGGGCTTAATGCCAATAAAATCGAGGAGCAGAAGCGGTCTAGAAAATGAGAATCGCAGAGTTAAGCATTCCAAGATACGTCAAGTTGAGAATTGAGGAAAGGCAGAGGTAATCAATCACAGGAAGGTGCAAGACCATCAATCAACCAGGAAAAATCAACGAGGGTATATAGTTGGGAAAAAATATCCTTCGGTCATCATCCATGCACAGAAAAGAAGAGCATTATAATCTATAGATCACTATGCACCAAAGTCATGACCGTCGATTCATCTCTTGGCCAACTTCTCAGGCATGGACTGACGAACTAGGGATGAGGATGAAGTAAAAAGCACAAATCTTCACAACAAATCAATAAAACCAATAGGACACTCACAACATTCAGAGATCGAATGTCAAGGGAACCAAGTCAAGCAATGAGATAAAGGCTATGGGGAATTTAAGTTCTCAATTAAAATGCTAAGTCAAATACCTTCTTTACACAGTTAAAAGTAGAAAAATGAAAGTGTAAGTTCATAATAATCTACTATGTAGAATAAAAGAAAGCATACCATAGCCCAAGGTGACAACTCCAAGTCATTGTCCCACACGCTCTGTGCAACTCCCGCTTGTCGACCGATGAAACTTCACTGGTACCTCCCAGCCAACACTAGGGGTACTCTTCTTCCCCCTTAGCTCCCCCAAGCCGCAAAGGGGCCACACACACTAAACCAGAGAACAACTATCTCTCAATGCACCTCGCAAGGCCGAGCTACCACTTCTCACTGAGATGGGTATCACAACTCTCACAAGATAAGTCAATAAGTCTAAAATTGTGTAGCATAACGTTACGCATAATAGAAGAGATCCATCCTCCTCCTCCCTCTCTCCCTCCTTTATATAGAGTTTCTAAGTCCATTCTTTCCCAAATTCCCATTTAATTTATTGTTCAATAATTTAATTCAAAAAATTCCTCACCGTACATGTGTCACCCATCCCCTTCTTTGCACCAGAAATTAATTTCATTAATTATTTAATCACTCCTATTCCCCTCTCCCACCTAAAAGCATTCCTAGAATCGCTCCTAGGTGTCCCCATATTCCCTTACACATTTTAATGACTTACCCCCTTACTAATTTACTAGTTGAGTTCAATTTAGAAAGTTCTTAAAGGCAAGATTCCTTGCTAAGTTAGTCATTCTGCGTTTTCCTTATGTTTCCCTTTCTCTTTATGTTTCCCCCCTTTTCCCTTAGTTTCCTAATTATTTTAAATTTCCCTCTTTCCCTTTTTATCTAAAACTCAAATTAGCAAGTCTAGTAAATTACCTATTTCCCCTTTTTCTTTTTAATTCATAAATTTTTAATTAGCATAAGTAGCAAAACAACTATTTCCCTTTTTGTTAAAAATGTAATCCCCCAAAATATTTTGGTTTTTTATAATTTAAATGAATGGCTTACC